>NMRB01001891.1:48360-67375 GCA_002633025.1 Notospermus geniculatus | reverse complement strand
TGATCGCACTGTGTATAAACAACATACCTCATCTGTGATCACTACTGTAAATATCTATTGATCAACAAAGCCGATACTTCATATCACGATTTCACGGAAATGGCACCAGCTGTCTAATACATACAGCATAGCAGCCATAGTATGCGATGCGACAGAGGCCTATATGCAATGTTCACAGAGGCTGGAGTACATGCTCAGTCTGTAGACTTTGGATAATGGCGTCAGGTGATCCGAATTCGTTCTGTTATTCGAGAACTTTCGATGAGGAGGATTACACCATACATTTCACTAACAAATATTTTCTACCACCAGGTAATTTATGAATAGTTGCTTTCCCCTTATTTGAGGTGAATTTTCTACATTTAACGCAATAAACTTCCGGAGTGGTCATTTATTCAGTAGGAATCTACAGTATATAGGCTCTGAAGGGGGTCAGATGAAGCTGTGAAGGGCTTTTTGCGGTGGTAGTGACGATTTTGCTATTTTTTTGGCACTTTTTTACGGTTTTTGACACTTGAAATTTTGGCATTTTTCCTTGAAAAGGTGCTAAAATTTTAGTGTTTTGGCCACCGCAGAAGCATTTTTCTGGTCTTCCATCTGACCCCCTTCAGAGCCTATATACTAATGAATGGTCACATGTTGTTTTTCTGTGGATGCCAGAAAATCCTAGTCGAAAAAGGCCAACCCAGATTGGTTGGTAATATTTTACTTGCAAATATGTTGCATGGTGTGTCATATGTAACGTTTTTTTCCAGTATCGATTTCCTGCTCGGTTCGCCAACAACTATCCGTCGATGTGGCAGAACCTTTTCTGCCCACCACATAAAACGAAAAGTTGCCAGTGTACCTCGCATTTTATGATTTCTGTTGGATTAGAAATATTTTCCAGGAGCTACCAACAATGGGTGAGGTCAAATACCAAAGTTAACTCGAGCTAACTCCAGGTGTTAACTAATAGTTATGGTAACCCCGAGATAACCCCAGGGTTTGACCTCCCAACGAGACTTTCGTTACCCCATAGTTAACTTGAAGCTAACTAGGGGTAAACCATAAAGTTAAAGACTTTTTTGACCCCAGGGTTACCCTAGGGTTCCCCTGACCTGAGGAAATCCTCCAGGATTAACACCAGATGTACAGGATCAGTAATGTATTTTCGTTAACCTCTATAGGTTAACTCTGAGTCAAGGGCGAAGGAGGTCAAATATCAGAGTTAAGAAGGTAGCCATGTTTGCTACTAGTATGCCAGTGTTCAAGCTTATTGCACAAAGAAGAAGGGAAAATTTATCAGAAGATCTGCATACAGTGGAGAGCCTATGGAAAGACAAGAACCAAGAACAGTTTGGCCACCTTGTGGACTATTTTCACGGGTGGAGAACAGACCACCATCAAGGGAATGAGGAAATTTGAGTGGGTACCTCAGAGAAGAGGATAAAAACTTTCTTGCACAAGCTAGCCTCTGAATGCTTCCACAGACAAGTTGGGTATGCAGTACGTCCACCGCAATACTGCATGAAAATGAAGGGCAGTATTCAAAAAGAGTGATCACCGCGCGATTAATACTTAGGTTGAGAATCCATTCACGCGATTTTCGTGCCGCGCGATGTCGCAACCTTTGTCCACGACCAACGCGGCGGAAAACAACAATGCTATCGAGCGTCTGCCGCTCGAAAATCGCGTGAATGGACCGACCGCCTTAGTCGCGTATAACGTCACTGAATGCACACACTTCCACCATGCATTTGACTAAGTTACACGCGTCTAAGTCTTAAACACCCTTTTTGAATACGGCCCGAAGTATCTGACTTTTCCTTGATATAGCTGGCCAGCATGTTTCATTTCCACAGCAGGAGGAATTTAAACAATAGGAGCAGTCAGCCGCGCATATTGCCAAAAGATGGCAGCAAAGTTCTAGCGGACCAATACACAGGACAATCCACGTGAATGGTGCTCGGGCAAGAATGAATGGGTCCGCTACATGCATTGAATTGGGCCCTAGTGACGCTGAATGGGTCAATGTCGTCCTGGACGCAAAGGACCCGGAACGCCGCGCAGCGGCCAGATAGCGAAGCTGCTGACGTCACAGGCGGTCCGACTCTGAATTTCTCCTCATGTAAGAAATTCGGCTTCTGGCAAACAGCGTGCCAAAAACACACAATACGGCATTGTTAAGCGCTCAAACTTCGCATGAAGTTAAGGAGGACTGGAAATGATGTATCGATGGCGCAATTAGTCACTTCGCTCAGCAGTTTGTGTGTAAATTTAGATTTAATTTCAAACTTATGATTTGATGACGTCACAATGACGTCACAGATTTACTCAAACCACATGATAGCAACGCCAGTGTGCGTCGCATCATAGCAACACTACCGCGCGTTGCCGTTGAAGTGTAGCGCACGTCACTGCTGTTGCACGTCTTGGTGGCGTTGCACGTCTGGTTGGTTCATGGTGAAAAATTATCGTTGCTTCGCAATCCACCAGGGCCCCGGGTTCGAATCCCGTCCGCTGCTTTTTTCTTTTTTGTCTTTTCTTATTCTTTTATTATCTTTTGTATTTTGTTCTTTTTTCTCCTCATTAAGTTGTTTTTCCAGATGTTGCAATTGCTAATGCGAAATAAATCATTCAATTAAGGCACAGGAGGATAGCCAATAATTACGGCTGTTCTTAGGGGCACGGCAGTCAGTATTTCCACTCTGGGCCTGGCCCTAACCCTAATCCTGATGTCAAATGTATCACAAACTGCCGTAACAATAGCAGTACCTGGTTTTACCCATAAAAGCAATAATGACCTAGACTAATAACTGTTTCCCTGGCTTCAGGGACATCAACGTGTCCGCTGAAGCCAGGGAAACAGCCCAGCGACCCCCAAAACACAGCCAACACACAACAGAGCCCCTTGCCCAGTTCCCTCACTCTGGGTATACCTTATGTTTACCCAGGATTATCCTGGGTAATCCTTTTCTTTACCCAGGATGATCCTGGGTAAACATAAGGATCCTTAACTTTACCAAGCTTGGGAGTTACCGCCGAATCATGCTGTACGTGCGCCTCTTTCGGCAGAGAGCATGCAGTAGGATCATTGCTAAAAGGGGCTGAAAATTACCGCTATACCTCCTCCGGGGTTTGCAATAGGAAGACAAGACCAATCCCTACAACTTTTCAAAATGGACCGATAGTAAATTCTCAAGGACTTTGGAGCGATAGGCCTAGGTAAAACATGTATGATCCGTGTGCATTTCGTCATTTTCATGAATTTATTTTTTACAGAACATGCAGTACGATCATAACTCGAAAGGGCTAAAAATTACCGCTATACCTGCTCCGGGGTGTGGAATAGGGAGAAAAGACCAATCCCTACAACTTTTCAAAACGGACCGATTGTAAATTCTCAAGGACGTAGGAGCTATAGGCCTAGTTCGAGGCCACCCTTCATTTCATGATTTACGCTGAATATCAACCTCACTACACCAATCGGGAACTCCAATCTGGGTAAAGTTAAGGATCCTTATGTTTACCCAGGGCCGTCCTGGGTAAAGAAAAGGATTACCCAGGATGACCCTGGGTAAACATAAGGTATACCCAGGACGACATTGACCCATTCGGCCCTAGTGACACCTAATGGTCTGACGACATTGACCCATTCGGCGGTAGTTTGGCTCAGTCCGTCTCGAATCAACCAGTTCACAACGTGGAACAAGACAACACCGGTGTCAGACACAGAAAGGCCGCTGAGATACTGAACCGACGCATCCTCTCTGTGTATGGCCCTGAAGAAGACGATGAAGGAAATCGTGTTGCCGATGATCCCGACGGAGAGTAGTCTCGCGCAACTAGCCCCTCGGTCATACTCCGAGGTCGTCAGACTGAGGGTCTGGCACCGAACGCAATTTTCTTTGCATTCGCTTATTCCGAAAATTCAAAATAAGGGGAGCTTCGCTGATTGGCTAGTCACTACCAATGCGTCATGGATCTCAAAAGTTGGTGACGTAGGCTGCAGGAGGAATATGGCTGCGCCCAGAGAACTTGAAGCGTGAAAATTAGCGAGGTGAATCGGCTCAATTTGTGTTGTCAAGTCAATTTATAGTGTCTTTCATTGGAATTCAAACAAGTAGGCCCTATGTTAATATTCTTTCGATTGGGGAGGAAATTGTACTATAAAAAGTGCGGTAGGCCTAACAGCAAGGGCTACAAAATACTGTAGTTGTACTCGCATGCTGCATGCTTTTTGAATTGATTGTGCATTGTGTTCTACGTCATCGTCGGTAGATTGTCCGCCATGATGGTTTTACAAGTCAAAGTAACCATATGGACCAGACTCTAAAATTCGAAATTCAACTCGCTGACAGCTCCTATTGGCCCAGCCTTTGGTGGACATAAATAGAGTGGAGGGGCAAATTATTCTGTAGATGGGGTTATTAAAATTCAGAGGCCTGACCACGCTGGTGACGCATTCTATTGTGGGCGCCCAGGAAAGTGTTGTGATATGAACTAATGTACAGAGCTTTCCTCCTGTGCATGCAGTGCAGTAGGCCTACATCGAACAGATTCACTGAATCCATTTCCAGGAAGTGTTAACCCCAAATTAACTTTGGTTAACTTTGGGTTAACTCAGGGTTAACTCTGAGTTAACTCGAGAGTTTACCCGAAGTCAGAGTTAAGGGTTCAAGTTAACTATTTTTTTTCCGGGTTAACTTTGAGTTAACTTGATGTCAGGGTTAACTCTGATATTTGACCTCACCCAATGTCACAGTCGCCAGATATTTTCATAATTTGGCTATCACTAGCTTAGCGAGTTTGCATCATGCGACCACCCCTGGGTCACCTGCAAGTGGGAGATCAACTGTCATAGAAAAACTGAACTCTGAGTGTCATGCGGCGTCACCTGCTTGGTATTTGCGAAGAGTCGTCCTGCAGGACAGAAAATGTTTGGTAAATAACTCCGTTGAAAAAGAAAATGCGCTTCAGCCGAACGAGTGAAAATAAATCCTGCTCCTGTTTGTTAGGGTTGCTTTTATGGTCGCAACAGTACTATTGTCGAATAATCCGCATCGCTTACACACTTACCTACGGTTGGATGCAATTAACATATATTTACATGTTACATATTAAGTCATTCGACGGCTTATGTGTTGTATGATTTGAAATAATTAAAAACTGTGTTGTTGAATCAGACGATTTGACAATGAATGCCAGCTATCACCCTTCCCAAGCAGGCCAATCAGAGGTCACTTGTATGTCACGTGCACGTTCGCCAATAACGGAATGGACTGCGTGTTATCAAAGTGAGTGCCTTCGAAATGACCAGCATCTGCGGTACCGTTGTATTCAATCAAATTGTAGGCCTATAGATATTTTTTTACCTTTCCGAAACGAATGCATAAAAAAGGTCAAAAGAATGTCTGAAATATCTGAAAAACGGAATTTGATGTTATTTCGGTGGCGATTAAGCATGTGCCTGGTCAGACAGCGCTAACGAAGACCATGCACCTCAATCAAACGCTATGAAATTCATATTATGAAATGTTTATTCATTGAGGACAGGTCATTTTTAGTTACTTTCTGGTCGGTTTGCATCTTAGCATATTGAAAAACGCCTGTCTGAATTGTCTGCCACAAATACAATAAAGGATGAAATTACTGCTGTGATTCACGGCATTGAGAAATTCAGCCAGCGGCATCATGAAGATGGCAAAGATGTTCATTATGAAAAAAGATAAACCATCGTTCCCTATCAATGATTCAGGCACACCATAGGCAGTTTTACAAATAGCAACTGGAGAAACAAGCACTAAGAACGTCACGCTCACAACTAACAACATGATGGTCATGCTGTTGAGGCTCTTGGTTGTCGAACCCCCTGAATTCTGCAACTGCCTCCGCTTATTCCGACTTCTGATTGAAGGGGAGGCAGAAGGACACAATGCTGTCAAGAAAATTGTCCGCTGTGAATAGCCGATCCCGAGTGTGAGTGTCAATAAAATCGGCATAAACACAATATCCAGTCTTTGAATCGATCTGATGGAGCAGGCGATGACCAAAAACAGCACAATGCATCACTAACACACTCATAATAGCTATATAGGTCCATTTTTTAGTACAGAGGACCATGGCCTTCAATGGGTAAGTAACAGATATCCATCTTTCGACAGTCACTAGCACCACCATCCAATGAGAAGATGAGGGGATGACGATAGAGAAAAATGAGTAGAGAGGACAGGCTGCCTCAGTCCATGTGTCAAAATCATTCGAGGACAAATCAGTAAGGTGGAATAATGTTTCCTTCAGGGGTTCACAAAAAAAAGTAGCTGTGTCAGATAAGGCGAGAGCTATGAGTAATATTCTGGTTGACTCCTGACCAATCTTGCTAACACTTACCACTGCAATTGTTAATGAATTCAATAATACTCCTGTTATAATCATTGCGGGTACAAGTATTTCATTAGCATCCATCATTGGGCGCAGTAAGTCAACTAACTCCCAGAATAAATCATCATAATAGTCACCCTCTTCTCCTGGTACTGGTACCACATTTTTACCTCCAGTTTCATTAGCGCCTGCATGAACCTAGAATGATAAAAGTCAATCATTCACAGGAAGTTGTGAAATAGACATTCAGCATTTTGGTTCTCATCTGGAACAGGTCTGGATTGGCAACAGAAGTGCCCCTGGTTCCGATAAGCAACCTCACATCATTCTGTAAAAGGAAAGAATGTCCCCATGAAAAACTGTCCGGGGATTCAACAAAAAATCTTCTTACCACTCTTAAGTTTCAATATCAGGAAAAATGGTTTCCATAATCATGATCTATTATGGTCCCTACATTGTCAATGTAGGGACCATCTTAAAGCAAATGGCTCGCGGGGTTTGTTTACATTTTTGGTGGTACCTCCCATAGATAGTGAATCTAGCCTCCAGGCAAAGAGTGCTCCACTCATATGCAAAACCTGTGCAAATATGCGAACGTAAACACTGGGGACGAGGTTCCATTAAAAATTTGATAAAATGGGTTAATGTTGTTTTCAAATTCAGTCAGTCAAAACGTACATTTTGTGCAATTCACATTGATTTTGAAGCGGCAGATTATGCAGAATACGCCTCCGAAGTTTCGCTGTCTAATGCATTGCCCATTAAACTAAAATCCTTCTTTCGCCTTTTTCTCAAAATGACGCTTGATATTGAGGACCAACTGTCATGGCGCCCCAACTGAATGTAAACAAACACCGCGAGCCATTTGCTTTAATAATATCACTTAGTAGGTAGGAAATTTTTATCTCTTTCTTTCTATCTATTTTCTTCCACATTCAATTGGGACACGATTCCAAGAAAACCACTCAATCACTGCAAAATCAAGTAGTACCATCACATAGTCAATATTTGTATCCAGGTCTGAAAGGTTAGATAGTTTCAAAAAACGTACTCTTTTTGCGTTTTTGAAGAGTGCAATTGGCCTCATAATGCCAAGATGACCCAGATTCATGGTATAGGCTTACATGAGTCCTACTGTGTATCTGCTTACCAGCCACTGGTAGGTCACTGGCATTCTGGGGCTGTCTGAGTGTTTTATTCTGAGGTGATGAATTTAAAGAGAAGAACAGCACAAAAATTGACACACAATATATGATAAATAAAAAGGCAATTTCCAGAGTGTTTGAGAATTTTCGACCCCAACCGGGGTCTTCTTCAGGCTGGTACTTTACAATCCGAAACTCTAGAACAGACTGTTGAACTCTAGAACAGTCTGTTCTAGAGTTTCGGATTGTAAAGTACCAGCCTGAAGAAGACCCCGGTTGGGGTCGAAAATTCGCAAACACTCTGGAAATTGCCTTTTTATTTATCATCGAGGTGATGAATTTAAATATTTCCCTCAGTTTTTTTTGGTTCGGGCTGGAACGATGGATCCGTATCCAGCTTAGCCACTTTTGCCCTTCCTCTGAAGACAGTCCCCTCCCCTCTCCGTCCGGCCCCCTTCCCCGTCTGACCCTCGACTCGCCCCTCCCCCGCTCCCTCCCACCCCCTGCCCCACCCCTCCCCTCCCCTCCTCTCCCCTCCCTCGTCCTCCCCTCCCCTGGAGAGGGCATTATCTCCCCACCCTCGGGTAAAGACCATCCTTGAAGAGGGGAGGTGCTGGGCCCCAGAGTAGATAGCCCCACCTACCTACCGAACAGACAACATGCTGTCGAATGCACACACTCCCCATGTTTGTCAGTTGGTAAACAATACGTGTCTGCAAAATGCGCACGTCATGCAGTCATTTGTCTGCCCTCCCTCTCTATCTGCCTACCCTGCATGTGTCCTTCACCAGGAAGACATTTCAGGAGGATAGGAATCCCACGAACCTGACCTCTGTGCTATAGAGTCATACCCCTCCGTGCCCTTTCTTCATTCGATTTCCATTTTCTGATGTAGGGACCATCAAATTTGTTGTCAAGCTAATTTCACAGTTCTAGTTTGATATTGCACCTCACGGAAAGGCTAGGACGACAATTTTCTAAGCGACATTTTCTTATTCAGTCTTATACAGTTATTGACTGTTGAAGATTGTAGTGAAGTATCATTACAGCAAGTAGCCTACAGCCTTTTTTCTTTTCATAATTTGTACATGTATGCAGGTCGAGCAGTGCCCGTTGGAAAAGCAGGGTGCACAATTCCCCTAGAGGTGTGGATATGCTACTACGTCGCTGCCTATTAAGGCCTGCGTCCACTTGTGCGTTTTACGCTGCATTTTGACGCTTCGCCCATTGTTTGGAAGCAGCGCGGCGGAAAATAACAAGATTTAACGCATCACGCAGCGTAAAACGCTATATGTGGACACAAGCCCTTACTGCGTTTGTATGCGGTGGCGGATGAAGCGAGCATTAAGAAGCCCTGATTAACTCAGGATGGCATACTGGTTGGCGTTGAGCTTGACATGAATTTTATACATTAGCATCCACTGTACCTTGTATGGTGCTGTTGTCCCTTCCATGATTATGCGGTTGTTGAAAAAGAGTTCGGCCTATCTCTCAGGCCATAAAACAATGAGGAACCGGCAGAACTAAAAATCCAGATGGCAGCACCAGTACAAAAGAACCAACGTCCAATGCATTTTCACTTAAAAAATAAATGTTGTTGATTTTCTTCATAAAACTCATCAAAATAGAATTAATGACCAATAAAATGACATTTCTGAATGGTGCTGTTTTCCCGTGCAGAGTAATTCAGGGATGAAATATTCAATAATCATTGACTTGGCAAAAGGATTTCTCATTGCAACCAAGGTCCACTTGCCTGCAGGGCCCCCTATTGGCAGAGCTTGTTATGCAGGTTCCTCATTATGCTTTCGTCACCATGTACACAGGACTAGAAATCGTAAAATCCGTCAGCACAAAGAATTTTTCATCGGCATAACACACTGTTGAATATTGCGAGCAAGTTCCCCCTGCCTACGGCGTCCACAGTTTCTCAGCCAGCTTTTGGCCTCTATCGGTTCAGGTAGGCCTAATATCAAAGAGTTCATGATGCCTGAAGGCAAAAAATTGTCTGAATTTGATAGTAGATTTATATCGTATCGGGGAAACGAAAAACTACATGGATAGAATTACTGCTGTGAATTTGTCTTCAGAAAATTACTCCAAATTAAAAAAAAACTGATTGTCATTGACTACGAACGCCCGCTACTGCTTCTGGAAGATAAAATTACACAGTGGAATAGGCCAATCTGAATATTATGCACATGTACATGTACACTCATGCCAAAAGTAAATGGACAGCGGTTTTTTGTCTTCTGTTGCTGAGGTATGCACACTATGGGGTTGCAGCTTTGATATCTGGCCCTAGAATATCTCAAATGTATGCAGAGAGAAAATTTCATGGAAAAGTTTAATTATCATGAAAGTAACACTATATTCTTTGTATATGTGAATTTTCCATGTCAATAAGGAAACCAAAATAGGCGTATCTGTCTCGATATATCGGTTGTAGACAAAATTTGATTACGAAATCAGTTACCGTTTCTGAGTAATGTACGTCAATAATAGGACAATTTTTTTCCATTTGAGGTAAAAGGGTGGGGCAATGCCACCTATTACTCAACAAGCACTGCTGATTACGCAACCAAATTGTGTCTTCCACCTGGCTACATAGTGGTTACCACATATTCCATTCGGATTGCAATTGATTTTGTCATGTTAAAGATATCAATAGACAAAGCGTCAGGTGTTTTCCATTCTTTCCTGTACATTGCACATGTACAAAAGTACAGAGAAATGTACACAAATACAAAAACTCACTTTTCCCCAATTTTCCCAACAGATTTTTTCTATTCTTTCAGGTATGGTAACTACACGATATTGTCTAAAATATGGCACAGGTTTCATCTCAATGCAATATTTTAAAAACCTTTCTGCAAGACATCAAGTTTTTACACACAGGTGTCAAAATCCCCGTAAGCAAATAGAAGAAACGATGTCCCAAAAGTCGGGCGTACATCGCACTTGCGACTGGATACAATTAGTCGCCACTGAACAACATGTAGCCTACCTGGCGACTGGGAGGTCTGCCTGCAACTAGAGGCTACTGATCAGTCGTCAGAAACGGTCGATATAGGGCACCTTTGCCGCTCGCTGGAACAGACTTTTCCAGTCGCGGACTGGACTTGACGACTGATTGGAGCCGCCCAGTTTTACTGAGTTGCTGAATTTGCGATGTGCGCGCAGGGCGTAGGCTACATGTACATCACCAACGACTGATCTGATCCGTTGCTTCCAGTAGCAAGCGCGATGTACGCCCGCGGCTTTATGGTAAACCAACGAAGTCAACATTTGCTGAATCATCAGCCCTCCCCCGCCTCCATATTAGTTATTGCGCTCACCCTTAATTATATTTGGAGTGCCACTCTATACCTATGCCAGGTAGTAGATTTTATACTTCACTCCCGTACACAGAAAAAAGAAATCAACTCGAGTGGAGACTCAAAGTCTCAGTATGGGGACAAAATGGCTTGAGGCCCTTTACATGTTACATGTAGGCCTACACTACATGGCGTGCAGGGGCCATCATTGGCAGATAGGGCCTACTCACACAGGCCTAAAATAGGGAGGTTTAGAAATCAAACAATAAATGTAAACTTTACGACGACTTTATTTTACATAGGTAGGCCTAACGGTAGTAGGCCTAGGCCTACATGTACCGGTACCCGGTACTATACATTCACCAGACTTTATATTCCATTTTCGGTACCGGTATGTGTGCGAATGTCACGTTGTCGTTAACGTTTATGTTCAACTTTCGATTTCTAAACCTCCGTAATTACAGCGTGCGTACGTACGTTCATCAGCACTTAGCTGTAGGGTCTAAATGGGCCATGTCGATTGAGAGGAATCAGAGGAATCGGAGGAATCAGAGGAAAATACAGTGTGCAGCCCATCAGACACTAACGATCACACGCTATCATGTACTAAATATAGGCCATGTCGAATTAGCGGAACCAGCTGAAACAACGGAACCAGCGGAACTTGAAGGAAAAACTATGTTGTTTTTTTAAATAATAACTGCACTGTTCAAATCGAATTGTTAGGCGCCGAAAAAACTAGGTCTACGGTAGGCCTAGGCCATGTAGGCCCACCGGTAGCCTAGCCTAGACCTAGTATGCCTAGGGCCTACATTTAGCTAGGTCTCAATCCGCACATCATGACTGCAGCCGCGTGTTGCTTACCAACACCGAGTCGCGTGTTGCTTTCAGTCAACAGCTAAACGAAGCAACAACGAGTCACGTGTTCGTTCTATCGGCTGCAGACCAGGTTCCGCTGGTTCCGTTGTTTCCGCTGGTTCCGCTAATTCGACATGCCGCTGCCGCTAATTCGACATGGCCCTAAAGATATAAATACAGCCACGTGATCGAGTTAATATCATAATAGCTTTAATTCGGCCCTTTTTCTCCTAAAGTGTTTGCATTCGGCTCTCAAGTCATCAGACTCCCTTATCACCAACCTCGATCATGATGAGTTTATTATAACAACTCAATAGCAAAGGAAATGTTGTGAATTATCTGTTCTGGTAATATTATACTTTATCAACATATTTGTTTTTTAACCTAAAAATGCCACTTTTGTTGGGATTTTTGCACTGTGCTTTGAAGCCCAGTGAACAGCACTCTGAGATGATCCCTCAAGCTTTACTAGGCCTAATATAGTAGGCATTCTTCCGCCCTCATGCCATGCTGTTCCTAAAAGATGAATGCATATCAGTTTCAACAATTCAATCAGATGTCGATTATGAAACTGATGGACTCTGGGAAACCAATAGACCCGAATCTGACCAGGCCCTATTCAACATGATCAATGAATGCAAATTGGCCCATAAAATGCCTCACCACAGGAAAAACCTGACTGGATTTTTGTCAACAGGAACCTATAGTACGTTTGAGTCATCTGGAGCTCGATGGGCGGACCTTCGGTTGTCAGGCAGACCTTGGTATTGTTGGTGAAGTCTGGCTATTGACATGCGTTTTATTGACAGGACACTTCCAGCCAATCCCATGCCTGTGCCTGTGTTCAATTTCAATCAAGGTCTAGTTGTATGTTCAATTTCAAACCAAGGTCAGCTGGTTAGAAAACAATGTGCGTTGGACCGTTTAGAGTAAACCCTAAGTNTACTTTTCAAGGTCACAGAGGTCAAAGTTCAAAATTCTAGTTTTTGTTGGCACGTTTCTAAACCACTAGGCTTAGAAGCTTAAAACTTGGTGTGCAGGTAGCCTATGGTAAAAACTATCTCTGGACCGAAACTTAGCGCTGCCAGTTTTACACTCTGGCCTGTAGGGGGCACTTTGTGAAAACCTTCTTTTGCCCGTATCTCGTGAATGCTGCTGGCTAGAACCATGCAAGTTTTATGGTGGGTTCCGCTGATGAGACTACATCACGTAAACCCTGGGTTTTTTATTTGGCCAACTTTTCAAGGTCACAGAGGTCAAAGTTCAAAATCCAATGTTTGGTGGCACATTTCGTGGCTATTTGACATAGAGGGTTTTGATTTGGCATGAACATATATCTAGGCACCGTCTACAAGTGCACCAAATTTTGACCCAATCGGATTTCAAATATGGCCGCTAAGGAGCCATCTTCACCATAGACTTATCACAGAGGTGAGCACAATGGCCCTGGCCATTTCATTAGGTTGAAAAATCAAATATTTTGAAATTTTTTGATGCTGATATCCATCTATACAAACACTCGAAGATTTTACAGGTGAAAATTTTCAGGATTTTGCGGAGTTTTCGAAAATCTCATTCTGACCGGCGAACTTCGAACAACGGTAAAACCCAAGTCAGCCAACTGATCAAAAAAATCATTATGCTAAATGATGGACAAATGACCCAGCCAGCATGCGTCAAAAACTGGTGAAAAAATATTGGGGGATCACGGAGTAATTCACAAATATCCACTGGTTAATAACTTATGACCGAGATTGTACATCGAATGGCCATCATTCTTAGCAACGAAAATTTAAAGTGTCTTATTAAAGTGACTTGTTCTTCATCTCGCCAGGCCTAGGAATGATCACATGATGTGCTGAAGAAATTGCTGCTCTAGTTCCTTCTACCCAATGCCTTCAAAGAAACTGGCCATGTTCAACATACAGAGCTAAGGCTTCGGAGTGACAGCAAATGTTTGGCCGTGCCTACTTGTTTTGAAGTTGCTTGCTTGCCGAAGTGCCAAAGGCACCAAAAGGTCCCTAAAACTAGACCTCGTCCATCATGTGAGGCTAACTACATGTAACCTTGCACCTTGTGCCTTTGCAAGGGCAAGTAAAAGACCCTATCCAAGTGAGGAAGCTTAGTTGGTTCCTTTTTGTGTACATTGGCCTGTACAAACGGGCATTTTAACAAGTAACTCAGCCTGGCAAGGTTGAATATGGGGCCTGCACTGATCGCCTGCTGTGCTGCCCGCTTAAATGCCTATTGTACTGATTTGACAGCAAGAACGGTTTTTTGGGGGTAAACACGACAAAACGTCGATCGATCAGTTGATCAATCAATATCATCCTTTAATAAAAACTCGTTATTATGATAGTCTCCTGAGTTTTCACGCCTTGGATTTGACGCAGGGGCTTCGTAGTCGTCGCTTGGTATGAACCCAGCGTGGCCACTGATGTAGTAGGCCAACGCTCTACCACTACCACTACCACTACCTTTCAGCTTCCGAAATGACAGTCATTGAGAACACTATCTACCAAATTGTCGTGACAGGTTGGAGTTTACGGTCACCTTCTTTGGGTCATGGAGAAGAAAGGTCTGTTATTTCATGTTCTGCCCTCTGTCTAAAGGTCAGGAAATGTACGACCTTGTCAACAATTCCGATACATGACAGTCTTGTCTGTCAGATGAGTGACCGGCGAGGGCTATGCATGGAGAAGCACGAAGCTGTAAGTATCCGCGAGCTAAGACGTTTCAGAAGAAGGTAGTTCATTTCACAATTTTATTCTATTGGAAAATCGACAGTGGGTATGGACAGACCGGGAACATCTCACTAGTCCGAAGGTTCACTGGTCCGAAGGTCCACTAGTCCGAAGGTTCACTAGTCCGAAGGTCCACTAGTCCGAAGGTTCAGTAGTCCGAAGGTTCACTAGTCCGAAGGTCCCCTGATGTCTTACTGGGACATTTGTATCAGGCCACCCTGTAAATCGCCCCCTTTCTTAATACTGGTAGACATCCTTTAACTCTTGCACACTGCACCCAACTAGTCTCTGGACCATTTCAATAGCGAGGTTAAGATGCTTTCTGACTCCGACTCCGACTAGAGCTACGAGACTGAATTACATACAGACGGCTGTGGATCTTTGTTAAAGGAGATGAGCCACCGATCTGACCTAGATTATTTCACGTAACGTGAAATCGTGAAATGTTTTAGCGCCAAAGAGAAACCCACTCGCAACCAATCACAAGCCTCGATCGCAGACAATGACGTCGACACCATCGTAGCCTTATATGGATCGAACGTCTGCGACGTCGGCTCCAAATAATATAGGTCAATCGGTGGTCCATCTACCTTAACCGATAGGAATATAAAAAAGATATATACAGCATGTTTTAGAAAATATCTCCGACACTACGCAAAGTGGATGTCCACAGTTACTCAAGGGAGTNTATTTATAATTTTTATTATTTTTTTCATAAGCCTGCATATCGACTAAATCCGCTTGCCATTGCTGATCTATGTAAGAGACCATTGTTTTTCTGAATAAGAATTTTTTGTGAATCGGTTTATGTAATTGAAAAGTTGGTAAATTATCTAAAAATTCTTTCACTTGTTTATATTTTATAAGTTTTTTATCCTCTTTAACTTTTTTCCAAATTTGTGTTATATTTGTATAAGCAACATTACTTTCAGGATTGAAATACAGGTTTCTGAGGTACTGTTCTGTGTCCATTTTTATTTATTTTTCAAGAAATTTATAGTATAAGGAAAGTGAAAGGATCTGGATGGAAGAGGTTTTATTAGTTTGCAAGTTTAGGTAGGTATAGTTTTTGGAAACAGCCCGGAAATAGGGATATTTTAGTGTATTTTAGCCTAGTTTTGGCGGCTAATCTTCCTCTTCCGTCCAGATCCCCTCACTTTCCTTATACTCTTGTGACTTTGCAAGGGCAAGTAAAAGACCCCATCCAAGTGAGGAACATGAGTAGCTTGTGATGGCCTCCTCCGTACTTACCAGGGCCAATAATGCTATAGCGTCGGCCCTGATGGAAAAATGAAATACAAAAAATAGGTTCACCATTGTAACCGGTGATATGATTGGTGAGGAGTAAACGTTGTGGCGCCACTGGTCAGGTCCAGTTTGCTTACGTCCTTTCTGTGATCGGGTTCATTAGTAATTAGCAATAATGTGTAACACGCCCATTTATTTGTATGAGGTCACTTATCTCCATGCCAGCCGGTATGGTGAGGCCAGGCACCAACTCGCAGAACAATTCTAATTAGCCCTTCTCAGTGCAGTGCCCACAATGACGATTGTAATGTAGGCTCTTGCACAAAATAGTGGATGTACGTTGCCAAAGTCCCTAGCTTGTGAATCGGCAGAAGAGATGGAGTTGCTGTCAGAGGAGTAGGGACATTGATAACCTCGGCGCCTGTCGCCAGGGAAGTGATAGAATCCAGGAGCGGATCCAGAATCATGGGAAAGAGGGGGCACAGCCAGCGCACATCGTGGAAAACCTCGGTCATATTTTAACATCTTTTCACAATTCGAAATTTCCCGGTCAATTTTAAAGATTTTCCACAAAATAGAGGGGGCACGGGCCGGGTGTGCCCCCCCCCCTTGGATCCGCGCCTGGAATCTAATCCGTAAATGTATTGTTGGGAGACATCACATGCTAGGGGAAAGATTCTATTACACCGGGAGGATTGATCCCCAGTCCAACCCATTTCCCTTACAGTGCAGAGGGCGACTATCTTTGACAGCTTGAAAATTCGGTTTCCTCCTACATTACATAAAAATCCCAATAATATCTAAAGAGCCAATAATGAGCCAAGTCAGAGCTCAGGGTTCTCGAATCATTGTTTGAAAAAGTACTCCGGTTTCCTCCCACACATTACACACTAAATCACCCAATTTTTGTCGAAAGAGCAGGTGTGAAGGGAAAGAATGTCCTAGGAAAAACTGTCCGGGGAACAAAAGATCCTATTGTTACAATCTAATCTCTGACAATTGGTTTCTATACCCATGCCGCTCAATCCGTCATTCAACAATAGAAGTGGACACTTTTTACAGGGGGACACTATTTACTGCTACACCTGTTCTCCATTCAGTATGAAAAAACTCCGGTTTTCTCCTGCTGCAAATGAGATCAAGCAACAATGACACTGTAATTAGCGATATTAAACCCCCAAGGGTTTTTACATCTCACGTTGGCACTTAAAAGAAATCGGCCGTAAGTCGCGCTTCAATCAAATCACAGACTCGATTGGTACCACGATCCTCCGCTAGGAAAGGTACCAATCTAATCACGGCGGGGTGTTGAATAACTTTCCGTGTTAACTCCTCCCACGTTGTGGCGACGAAACTCACTCTCCCGCGAGGTACTCAGGCTTATACTGCTGTTACAAAATGCATGCGAGTACTTTTCTTTGAAGAATACGTCTTGTAATTGGCCCCGCCTTCTATTCATAAACCGAACGTAACATGAACGTATGCCTTGATCACGTGTTAGAAACTCGCCAATCGTTGATGCCGTTCCATGCGTCATGGACGAAAATTTTACGTTTTCGTTTCGGACTTTAGTCCTTTACCTAGTGAACCCTTCTCGGATAGACCCGTGCATCCGTGATCAGATGCACGCACGTATATTTTATACCCCGAGCTGACTCGAGATCGTCCTGGTTCCACTAAACACCTTTCAGATGACACTCCACACCTGTTAGAACCTTTTGAATCCGTCCATCAAACTGACTTCATATCCTTAACTTCTTTATGACAATGTATCCGTGACAATGTATCCGTGCACACTGCCCTTTCGTTTTATTTGCCAAATAACCAAGAATAATGAAGCTGTTCTTCATAAAAGTTTCATTAGTTTTTTAAAAACTCATATTTCACCATGTTAGAATCTTAGAATGTTTAAGGTTAGAATGTTAGAATGTTTAAGGTTAGAATGTTAGAATGTTTAAGGTGTGTGCCCCTGAGTGCTGGCGATTGATGCCATATGCGAGGGTTCGTGGGTTCGATTCTGGTAGGAAGCAATGTCTTTCACCTTGGAAACCCGATTTCTATTTCATATTCTTTACTTGTATCTCCTCTATTTGTGACCCTCGTATAACATAAAACTGTTTGGGTTCGGAGATTGTTTGGACTACTCGCAGGGTACTTATGGAGCCTCGTTTAAACACGGGCCATTGAACCATCTTTTTTGAAGATGGGGATTTGGCCTAGTGGTTTAAGGCGTGTGCCCCTGAGTGCTGGCGATTGATGCCATATGCGAGGGTTCGTGGGTTCGATTCTGGTAGGAAGCAATGTCTTTCACCTTGGAAACCCGATTTCTATTTCATGTTAGAATCTATGAAGGAGAAAAGGAAGGAAAGGGCATCAGGCTGAAGAAGCATCAATTTACAATATCGTCATACAGAGTGCATCCTGCCCATGAATTTTCTAATCAAAATACCTACAAACCTCGCTTATTATGAGACTTGTTACTTGCTATAGGCCTACAATTATTCACAAAAAATCTGTAAACGTTAAGCCAATAACGTTGGATTTATTTTTCGGCCAAGATTCCTACGCTGTGATGAGGTCGCGGACGTACACGTCAGCCAAATCTGGCTGATGTGATACGTTCCACGGCTCCACAGGTCTGCGCAAAAGCAGTCTTACGCAGCCTGTGTGGACACAATGGGCCGTCAATAATGCTGAATGGGTCAATGTCGTCCTGGGTATACCTTATGTTTACCCAGGATTATCCTGGGTAATCATTTTCTTTACCCAGGATCATCCTGGGTAAACATAAGGATCCTTAACTTTACCCAGCTTGGGAGTTCGGGCCGAATCGTGCTGATCACTCCGAGGATGGAATTTGGTACGTGCGTCTCTTTCGGCAGAGAACATGCTGTAGGATCATTGCTAAAAAGGGCTGAAAATTACCGCTATACCTCCTCCGGGGTTTGCAATAGGGAGACAAGACCAATCCCTACAACTTTTTCAAAAGGGACCGATAGTAAATTCTCAAGGACTTAGGAGCGATAGGCCTAGGCAGAACATGTATAATCCGTGTGCATTTCGTCATTGTCATGAATTTACTTTTTGCAGAACATGCAGTACGATCATAACTCGAAAGGGTTGAAAATTACCGCTATACCTGCTCCGGGGTGTGGAGTAGGGAGAAAAGACCAATCCCTACAACTTTTCAAAAGGGACCGATAGTAAATTCTCAAGGACTTAGGAGCTATAGGCCTAGTTCGAGGCCACCCTTCATTTCATGATTTACGCTGAATATCAACCTCACTACACCACTCGGGAACTCCAATCTGGGTAAAGTTAAGGATCCTTATGTTTACCC
>NMRB01001891.1:16749-32556 GCA_002633025.1 Notospermus geniculatus | reverse complement strand
GGTTGATTCATTGACAGGAAGGTTGACGTGACTTGTCTCATAATGATCATTTGTCCACTGTTATGATCGTTGAAGAAGCATTGGACTTTGAATGGCGTCTTCGATTTCTCGGGGTGAATAAAAAGGATATGTATTGCTGGAGATTGGTAGGTGCCCAGAAAGAAATAATCGGCGCAATCTGCAATACAAAATAGTTGGCATAATTTCACGAGAGCTTCTAAGGCCGAGTTCGACTGGAACCCGAGGTTCAACTCGGTCGTGTCGAGTCGCAGCAGAACTCCATAAATTCCTCGGGTAGCTACTCTTTTGACATCATATTTGACCTACTGTCTATTCCACTTTCGAGTGGCGCGAGGTTTATGAACGATAGCTCCGCAACGGCTGGGTCAAAACTGACATACCATACATCAATCGATTTGTCTTTTTGCCGCTACAGCCATCATCACTGTCATTTTCCCTATAAACGTAACAAAAAAAAGTTCTTTCACCAATCACAGTTCGTGTTTACGGCCGAAATGGTGGCCATTTTGAAATGACGCAATGCATCGCGCACGTGTAAACTGCACTGAACACCATGGCGAAATAACTTTGTTTTTGAGATAGGGATCCGTTATGTCGGCCTTTTGCGAAAAATGGAGATAGCAGAAAGCTACCGACAAGAAAGTTAAGGCGATTGATGTATGGTATGTCAAATTTGACCCAGCCGTTGCGGAGCTATCGTTGATAAACCTCGCGCCACTCGAAAGTGGAATGAAGAGTAATTTGTCGCTCGGGTTGAACCCTCGATGGAATGAGGACCCAACTCGACCATCACGTGACAACATGGCCACCACCACAAAAAAAATGATCCTGCCGTATGATTCATGGTACTCATACTGTTGCCTTCAGGCATTTTTAACTTGGCGAATTCGAATGGGTCTAGAAATACGGCCAAAATCAAACTCGATTAAACAGTGCTAACGTGCCAAATTCTGTCGTATAGGCCTACATACCGTGGACCCTCCTGTTACACCTCTGACCGATGAAGCCACTGGGGCAAGGCTTACAGCGATTTTCAACCCGGTCGTATGAACTAGTGGAATAGCAGAAACGTTCCTGAAATAAGGATGATTTTCCATTAGCAATATTCGACTTGACTTCTGGTCGAAATTGTTCTCATTTCTACTAACATAGTGACCGTTACACGTCCCTACAATGAAAAGAAGTTGGAGGAACATAGGCCAACTTCAGTGACACTGACGCCGCGAGAGCAGAAAGACGCCGTCGAGACAGTCAAGATAGCTTTTAGCTTCTTTTTAGCTTCAACCTCTCTATTGCTTGTAAGAGAACTTGTGAGAATATGGAACAAAGGGAATCTGCAATGGCGCAAAGAGCCAATCCAAGTAAAATGCGGTGCTCGCAAATGTGAACGAAATGAAGTATTTGATTCAACTATTCGGATCGAAAGTTATGGTGCACTTCCACAAATTGGGTCATATAGGTTGATACATGTACAATGTAATTGTAAATTTTTAACTATTCCCCATTTTCTCGATTTACATCACCCAACATTTGCTGTTGCTAACCGATGCATAACTGATGAACAAACTAATTAAGTATATGGATGTTGTTCAGTCTGTTGATGGTTTTTTTCTGCACATAATAGCTGCGCTTCCATTACAGCTTTTAGATCTTAGTCTTAATAGTACAGGACGGTGTAATGTTTTTCACTTCCCCCCTGTTGCCAATGCCCCCAAACAAAAGATTGACGGAATAAGCGGCAACGTGACAATGAGGGAGGCACTGATAAACATGTCTTTCTGTATTTGAGTGTCCGCCGAACAATAAAGCGGGCATTGTCATACGGGGGGCATTCTCACACATTACACCTGTGTCTATCCGCATCTAAAATAAGACCGGATATTTTACGGCTTGCGCTTCCACTATTGGACTTGTAAGTTCGGCTAGAGATGGCGATACGTGGAATGAACCGCGTATTGTTCTAGTACTTTCGAGCATGCGCAATGTCGCAAGCGATCATAAGCCACCTGTAGCCGATCATAATACTACAAATAGATCCGGACTTATTGCCATTCCACTAATTTAGATTCGGAGTATGATCGGCTATGCTACATTTGTACCCGAGCTTAATAATCCGCACTTAATAGAACCGGACTTACTAAACACGGATATTTTGTAATGGAAGCAGAATAAGAACGGACAAGTACCGGCTTTTTTGTAGTGGAAGTGCAGCTATCATGCATGACATCATAAGTGGCCCATGAAAAAGAGTAGCAGTAAAAGACAATTACCGCTGCATTGCTCAAAAGGCATCAACTGGGGGCATGGCGTGAGGCTGACGAAAAACGAGGGCAGCTTTCCATTCTCATTGGAGCATTTCCGTGCGCGGAAACGCTCTGAAGCATTTTTTTCCGCAGCGTTATTAGTCACGGCGCGGAAAAAAACAATGCTTTCGAGCGTTTCCGCGCACGGAAACACTTCTATTGCATTAGGAGTGTTTCCTTAGGGCGGCTTTCCATGGAAAGCCGTATTACGGCTATGAATACACCGAATGCGATATCCCATGCGACAGGGCAACGCATGCGCCAAATGCATTGAAAACCTTTGTTTGGGTGCAATGCAAAGGAAAATAAATAAAGCGTTTTCCGCATGCGGCAACGCAATTCGCGCGGCATTCGGTGTATCTCTAGCCAAACGCGGTCCAAACACCATCCAATATTATTGCACAATATGGGGCCCCAGCGAGGTCATGTGCTTCTGGTATGACGGTAAAGAAAAATAGAAAATAATATTGCCCATTTTAATCCTCATATTGTGCAATAATATTGTGCGTGTATGGGCCACTTAAGACTTTTAAAAGGTGGCAGTATAGCCTAGGCCTACTTTTCACGTTTGTTTCGTTACCAAGATGTTCATGCTAGTTATGGGGAACTATTATCCAGAGACAATAGCGTGTCTTTAAAGTTACAACGTATGAGATTAGTGGCTATTGAAGTACATGTACATGTATTTAAAATCCTAAACGGGCAAAGACCGGCATGTCTGTCGAGTCTGGTTAGATCAAAAGACGACGGGGCGCGAGGCCGCTCCTTCCGATATCGGAACCTCTTGGAAATTCCATGTGCAATAATATTGCACGTGGATAGGCCGTTTTAAATCGGGCCATACAGGATCAATATTATTGCACAAAATAGGGTCATGTGCTTCTGGCATTATGGGTGGAAGAAAGATATAATATAAATATGACGTCGCCCATTTTTGTCCTCATATTGTGCAATAATATTGAACGTGTATGGGCGGTTGTAAATCACATACCTTGAAGTAGAATATCGTCCCTGGCAATTGTTTAAGATCGCCGCATTTAACATCCCTGGGTGTCTTTCCTAATTCGCAGTTATCCGCTATCGCACCTTCATTGTAATTAAACCAACCACAGTCTTCAAATTTGCTCTCGCATCTCCTGGCGCAGTCCAAATAACTGTCTGCTGTGATTTGTTCATCTATGTTCCCGGCCATTGCGTAGTCTTTCGGACACTCTGGCAAGGTGTAGAACTTCGCTCCGTAGGCATCGAGCAGATTTTTGCAATAAGATTCCGTGGCGAGAAAAAGGAAAATGAAGGTCTGTGGCCGAAACATTTCGGATTTGTTGGTACGATGAGTTTGAGTTACAGAAAATTATAGTTATTTCATATGTAAGGCCACACTTTTTTTATTCTTTGGTTTACGGGCCCGCCGACGTGGCAAAATGCCATTCCGAAAAAAAATAAAATTGGGAAAATCAGTTCTTTTATTGCCTCCGAAGTTCAAATGAGGTCTTCTAAGAAAAAAACGAATAAATGGAGTCATTTTTATTCTCGCCGACCTTGGATTAGCAGTCAGGACAGCTAAAAATAAATAAAACCAACACTATTTCCCAGCAACAAGGACGGAAAGAAGCAGAAAAGAGGCATTTATAAAGAATTTATTTGGGTTTTTTTTCCTCCGATTTGTCTAACTTGTCATTCTAAAGCTGAAAATGAAAAAAGTGAACTTAACCTAAGTTTTTTTTTTATTTTTATTCCGTCCTCCGTACCTGGGCTCAGAAACTTTGTGCCCGTAAACCAAAGAATATAATAACCCTGGCCTAAGAGCTGTGCGAGTGCCGAAGCCGATTTCGCGACACACGTCTCTGATCTGTTTACAATTTAAATATATGTATTGAGGTTCTTCACCGACGTCACAACTCAACGCTAATGAGCTAATTAATACATAATTAGCCATGTGCTTCGCCGTCAGTAATACATTACAACTCTATTTAATTCAGCACTATTGTCTGTTTTTACAACAGACATGTGTCATTCAATCATCAGACTGCTGTAGAATATGTGATTTTATTTGACAAATTATATACTGGTTCCTCTTCCGATCACCGGTCACCGGTTGTTCCTATGCGTTAAGACGGGGGGCTACCTATAGCTGAGCTCATTCCCTAGTGGCAATCCACGGAACTGGCCTTTGTGCGACCAGTCATTCACATTCAGATTAAATCCGCTCACCCTGGTATACTGTTTTCGAAAACCAATCTTCAGTGTACGTGCCGACCCTAAATCTTTTGTGTCCACTGCGGGTATTGTTCAGCTCTGTCACTGGTGCTTTGGTCACAAGTGGCCGAACAGAGTTTACTCAAAGGGCGGGAATAATGCAAATCTACATAACAAAGAAGTAACTTGCCAGCGGTATGGAAATTTTCAAATTTCCCAAACAGGTTTTCTCTTTTTTGGACACATATATTTGAAAAATTTCTTTTGGATGTTATTGCCATATGTGCATTCTAGGGCAACACGATCGCCTTTTTCGGATAGTTGGTCGGGAATATGAAATATTTCAAAAACTGTATATCGAGCCTTTTTTTGGCATTAAATATTTATACTAATTAAATGGAAAGTACTTTCGTAAAAAACGGATCGTTAGGCCCTGCAGGCATCAGGCCTGTATGTTACAGACTATGTGGGAAACTGATGTGTCGCATCCCAAGTCTGCAAAATTGTTTGCGAACTCAAATTTTGACAACCTGTTATAACTTAATTAACTCCATCGTAATTGGTCAAAATGAACAATTCTTTCACAGAACGGGAGCATAAAGGTTGTAGCTAAAACATTTTGTTGACATCAATTAGTTACTTTTTGTCATGAATATGTTAGGATGCTTGTTTTCAAAGAGCGTCAATAAAGTCGGCATAAGTAGGTAGCCCCCGCCTTAAGGCCCGTTTCCACTTGAGCGTTTTACGCCGCGTTTTGACGCTTCGCCCATTGTTTGGAAGCAGAGCGGCGAAAAATAACAAAAGATTTGACGCATCACACGGCGTAAAACGCTCTAGTGGAAACGGGCCTTTAGGGCTTCAGGTGAGGCTCCGACTAGGGTTGAGTGGAAATCGTCAGCAAACCGCAGGAAACCGCAGCGAATGAGGCATTAGAAAAGCGCCCCAGCGGGCCCAAAAATGTATTGCTGTAGAAAATTGCCAATTGACTGATGATCGGAAGAAGACCCAGTATTAAGAAACTGAAATGCTAAGAAAGGTAGTTTGGAAAATATTCCAGTTAAAATCTGATTTAACTCCATTGACACTGACGGCAAATTTGGCCGCACCAGTTCTTATGGATTCTGTACTGTAGGGTGTGACAGCGGAGTCCCCAATGAGACTATTGATAGCCATCAAATATACAACAGTACGTGTACAATTACATGTACATGTACAATAGGCTACTACAAAACAATTCCATTCAAGTGAGAGTTAGATTCGCCTGATGATTTTCACCACGACCATATCGACAGCCTGACTAGTCAATAAAATGACGTGAGAATTTTTATGGTTTCCGATCAATAAGATTGATAACCATATAGGATTTGGTCGTGGAGTCTGTCTGTCTGTCTGTCAGTCTTTTCGTCAGTCTGTGTGCCTGTCCGGCCTGTAACTCGGCTCCTGCAACAGCTACAGCCCTGAAAATAAGTCAGTCAACGTAACTTGATCCTGGCTACATATGTTGAGCTCCTTGTTACATGTCACAGACATGGAGTCATCGTGATATTGCTCTTTCTGTGAAGAGCTCAACTTATTTTCAACGTTAAAGAACATTAGCATAAGCGAATCCGTTATTACATGCAGTTATTCTTCGGAATTGCCAAAAAGTATTCCTAATTTTCTTACACGCCTCTCAATAACAAACACAACAAAAACCACACTTTATTTTATTCGTAATCGTTGACCACTTAACCTGGATATTTTCCGTTGGGAAAGGGATGCAGGTAAAACTCCCACCAGCGACATGAGTGAATACGGGGACAATTCCGATGCATCAGGAGCACTTGGAATTGAAGTAACTGGTAAATCATGGGGTCAAGTGTTACTGAGATTCGGGGTCCTCTTGGCCTTATTTTCTCACCCTGGACTACATACTATACATACCTGTACTACACTGTACTATTAAAAAACCAACCTCCCTACATACACACATGAAGTTCGTTGACGGGGGTGGATGGGGATGTCATGGTAAAACAGGTGTTGATAGCAGTGAGTTTTCGCAATGGCCCGGTTGTCCACCAAAACGTTCAGCGAGGATTCTTTCATGACTGTGATGCCCACTCGAACATCACAAAAAGTTGTCGGAGGCCTCACCGGGCCGTTGCGAAAACTCTCTCGAAGAGAGAGTCTGGACATGTAGGCATCTTCATCTGAACGTTTCTTTTAAGTTGGACACGCTTTAAACGTGAACAATCCGTAAAGCGCGACGATCGACAGATTTCCAGACAAGTAAATCACAATCACAAGAGAAAACACGATCATAATCCAATTTTTGGGCTACTCTTTCTTGATTTATTTAAGACGACGTTTCTACCGGTGTTCCCTGGTCGTTGTCAAGTGTACAACCCCACTGAGATTCAGTTGAACACTTGACAACGACCGGGGAACACTGGTAGAAACGTCGTCTTAAATAAACCAAGAAAGAGTAGCCAAAAAATTTGATTCAATTATTCGAAACCTTTCTAAAATGCCATTCAAGCAGTTACACGATCATACGTAGTACACGAAAAGCTTGGACGTATTCATTACACATTGTACCCAATACACAATACGTAATGCGCAATACAAAATACGCAATACACAATACACAATCAGTGTCTCTTACATAATCCGCGATACACGATACACTATACACAATCACAGTGTATTACACAGGTTTTGGAAGGGCAATAACTACAGAATCGGGCAGGTAGGCTCATTTTTTCCAAGCATTTTAATTGATGACTTTCGGTGTTTTATCAATGATCATTGCATTTAGCGACAGGTCATTTCAGTATGTTAGGAGACTTTTGATCACCAGAATTATATTTTTATCAGACCTTGCGAATAACATTCGATAGATGTTTACCGAAAAATTATAAAAATCGCGAATATATCTCAAAAGACAGTGAATATCGTGATGATCGGATAAATTAACTGTACATGTATTTTTTCAGAGCCGCTGACACGGTATGCTTGAAAATCTACACACAGAAAAATAAGTAGGGCATGACTACAGTTAATTTAGTTAAAAACGTTTCTCCTCGGCTAAAACTACCTTATCCAACATTCTTCTATCAATTCCTCTTCTAAAATTATCAATTTGCCATAAAAAGTGTGGACCAGCCCGAGCATGCCGAGGCTAAATCGGGATTTCACGGGTAGCAATAAGCATAATTCATTAGAAAATCAGATACCGCATGGCGACACGACTCATCACAATACAACCTGTCTCATTGGGTGATTTTAGGTTGATCACGCACAAAAGGAAAATCATTGACAACAAGTATTATAACCTACTTTTCTTGTCACAAAAGAAACCCGTGCTGTTTCCCATGAATTGTTCGCGTGCGCGAAAGAATTCGCTCCGCTTCGGCGATTTAGTGTTGATATTTTCCGAAAACAAATATTTAGAGCATACAGAGGGCCCGTTATGACTGACTTGTTGTCCGGCGAGGCGGCGGGCTTTCGTCTTGAGAGAACAGCCGTTGACTTCTGAGGTCTTCGGAACGGCTTCGATTCCAAGGGTCGAAATTTCTGTTTCCCGTACATATGTAGTTCTACAGGACGCGTAATTTTAATTCGCTCTTCGGATATTTTTTTCTCTTGGATTGTGCGTGACCGATTTTATTGAATTGAAATAATCACTATTTTATTCATGGAAGATATTGTTTGATTTCGTTTTCTTACTCGTTTGTAAAAGTGTCATTGGGATATCCAAGGGTATAGTTCCCATCGTCTACAAATGCCGGATGGACAATATAAATGTGAAAGAGTTGCTAATACTAATCAAGTTAGTTACGGTATGTCTATTTTCTAAGAGAAAATTCACAGTGGATGTTGGTTGTGCTTTAACATTCTGCATTGTGCGTCACATTGAAAAAGCATTGCCATTGCTTGTCTGCGACCGTTAAAAAGCGTGACGTCAGCATTATCATTCTAGGCCTACATGCCGTACGCCTGTCATAGAGAATATTCTTGGAGTACGTTACGTTGTAAAATATAGAGCAGACGTAAGTATAGTATGTGCAAAAAAACAGGAGTTTGGAATATTTTACGATACACATATAACATCGGATACAACAGATTCAATGATTTTTAAACATAAATAAAACCTTTTTCGTGGAACTGTGAATTCAAGGAGTTAAAACAGATCTACATCTTCCTACGATTTATTAGGTAACACCGTGTTGGTTTCGGATAAAATATCAAAGTGAATGCAGGGAGAGACAGTCGAGAATTTCTCACAAACCGGACTTGAAGAATTCAAGACGAGCCATGTATTCGACTAATTTAAATAACGCCATCATCTCAACGGTGCTTCCTGCTTTAGTGCTCGTGTTTGTGGCAGGTAAGTGAGGGTTTACTTCTTGGTTTTGGGTTTTGGGTGATGGGTAACAGACAGATTTTATAGCTAAGATAAGCTGAATTATCGCATACACTCTTAGCCGAAAAGGTTCTTTTGTGCCACACCAGGAGAACCCTCTGATTTAAGAAGCCTCGAGTTGTTTAAGAACCCCTGGAGGTTCCAGATAGAACCTTTCTCTAAAAAAACGGTTCTATCTGGAACCTTTTTGGGTTCTTTGGCGACAGAAAGGTTCTAGGCCTATATGGAACCCTTTCGGGTTCTTTACAGAAGGTTCTATATAGAACCTTGGGGTTCCTCTGGTGTGGCACAAAGAACCCCTAAAGAACCTTTTTGGCCGAGAGTGTACGTGACCTAAAAAAGCGCATTTTGTGCTTTTTCCTCAACCGAACCTCTCGCTTTGTCACCCCCCCCCCAAAAAAGAAGTAGGCCTAAGTTTTTGTTTTCAGACTGTAGATAGACCAATTGTTAAGTGAGATACTGATACGAATGTTTTATACGGAATGACTCGTATATACATGTATGTATATTGGACCTACACTAGCATAAAAACATTGGATCGTATCATACCAGAGCCGCTGTAACAGTAAAAAATGTCCTCCTCCGAAAAGGTTGGCTACAACTATTCCATGAAAGATTAAGGTGGTGCAAGGATTTAAAAACCAAACGTCAGAGCCTAGAATGTCTAGAATAGGATACTGTTACTTCTAGGACAGTTTTTCCTTCGGATAATAGTGAGGTTTCGCAAATCTGACGAAACACAAAGTACGAAATACGAAATTGGACTTCATTTCCATGACGTAATATATTTCAGGAGATGGTTGGTACCACAAATGTCACTGCTGCCAGTGCGTCTTCTAGTATATCATGTAAGACCGAGAGAGTTATGGTGCATCTTGAATTTTTAAATTTCCACTTCGTCTCTACTTCGTTGTAGTTCTATCGGTCTAACGTTATACGCTAAAAGACGCTCTTGCAGCAGGCAAAATTTGTGGTACCAACCATATCCTGAAATACATTACGTCATGGAAATGAAGTCCAATTTCGTACTTCCTGTTTCGTCAGATTTGCGAAACCTCGCTATTCTTTCCTTCACATCGTCGTAGGTTGTCTAATTAGGCATCCGGGTTACTGACGACTACGTGCGGCAGTAACCCCATGCATGCATTATGCATTGTTCTTATCGTAGTCGTACGTAGTCGTCAGTAATCCGTGGCGGATACCTATCCAGACCTCTCTATTTTAATAAATGGATGACACGTTGAAAAAAATATCAGTTTCAGAGGCAGCAAATCACCACAATGTTGTCCTACGTCTACTGGATATGTACNTAAACTAAGGGATAAACAGGAAGTGACATCATGTGGATAACCTCTATGTCTAGGAGGCAGGGAAGAATTCCCCACTTCCTCTACAGAGTTATTGTGCTGAGCATTTCGACATTATTTTAGTTCTTATTCTTTGGTTGTGGCCAAAATTCGATGAGACTGTTGAGTTAACACTACTGGAATGGCAATGATAATGGATGCGACCAAAGGCTCCCATACATTTTTTGTCTGTTTCCATGGGTGACAATCGATGGTAGCGCCGTTACGATAGAACGAAATCTTACCATACTTCTACTAGTTATCTGCGCGCAGCTGAAACATGCACGTTCCGTACGTCATCAGTGTGGTGATTCAAACACAAAATTATTTTAATCGTACGCGATTTTACTCATGCATAACTAATCGTGTTGACTATTTTTGCAGTTGTTTAGGCAAATAGAAGGGGTGACAGCTTATTTCGTAATCACCCGTCACCCCTTCCATTTACCAGATGAACTGCGAATGCGACGTGCACCATTAGTTATGCATCAACGACTTCGCGTACGAATAAAATAATTTTGTGTTTGAATCACCACACTGGTCATGTCAGCAATCTTCTCTATGACTCTCAATTCCAGAGGTGCAATTAAAGTGGGATATTTTGGAGAAGGTAACAAGAAGATCATACTGGGAGGTGTTAATTGCACCGGGACTGAGGCGACTTTAGGGGAATGTAAACATAGCCCTTGGGGCAGCTCGCCCTGTCAGGATGGCCATTCTGCCGCCGCTGGAGTGGTGTGCACGCCCGAAAAAAGTAAGTTAGGAGCACTTTCTTCATGCTCAGAAAGCGACTTAAAGATGCTCTCTTGCCTTAAGCGGCAAACAAGTTTTTTCCAGCGAATTACCGTTATGGCTTTTTATCCATCCTAGCCACCTCCCGACCACTTTCGGACAATTTTGAAAAAATAGTTTTCTCTTTTAAGAACTGTAACTGTAACTTACATGTAAAACGTCCCTCGAAAAACCTGGACGTTGTATAAAGATTAAACATTTTTGATCAAAGCGAGTGTTTGATAAACAACGTCCAGTTCATTAGGGCGTACTCGTTACATGTACTTTTAATAATAAGCTTGATGAAGGAGTATGTAAAAAGTAAAAAAAAAATATTTATGTAATTTGAAATTCCTAAAGCCATGAATAAAAAAAGTGTTAGCTACTTATTGATTTGATTTACAGAAATAGATGACTTATTTGATGTCCGTCTGTACAGAGGTCACGAAGGTATCGTTGAGGTCCGCCGAGGTGGAATATGGGGGACGGTATGTTCAGACAACTGGAAGATTCAAGCTGCAAATGTGGTATGCAAACACCTAGGATACAGGTACGTTATTCTGAATTCGCATTTAAAGGGCCGTTGGAGGCAGCTACCAACAGGATTTTGATAAGGCTACATGTGTTCTACCAAAAATAGATAAAGACCAAAAATGTACCACTCTCAACGTTGAAAAGCGTAAAATTGGCAGCTGTCTCCCTAAAAACTTGGAAGATCTTAAAGTTACTGCACCAAGTCAAAGAATTAGACACTGGCTACAAGCAGTATAAAATTCAATGAAATCCATCTACTAGTTTCAGAGATATCAATCTTTAAATAGATGACTATACCTCAGACTGGCATGGACTAGCACGTTGAGTTCATTTTTTAAATATAGGTGACGCAGGGCCCTTTAATTGCTAATTACTCATTAGGGAATGCATGGATTTGCAAACAAATTTGTGATTAGTATTCCTTGTGCCCCTGCCTATATTTTGGTGCCAAAAGATTTTAGATTTTTGCAACTTTTTTGAGCATGCGCCATCTATTATTTAAAAAAATAACTAAAACCCTTGGGCTGGGCTATTTCAGAGTGGTATATTTTTGGTCTTTATCTATTTTTGGTTCTACCAAATAGGCCAAATAGTGCGAGGATCTGACAATGACGTTACATTGCAAGTAAAATGCACTCTACATGTATGTCAACGTTTGGGCCCGAATTCCTGATTTTTCAGTTGCCAAATAGCAAGTAGCCAAATAGCAAGCTGTTTCTAGGGTCCCTTTAATAAAAGATTTATCTTGGTTGAAACATTGGACGTTATGAAGTCGACAGTCTGTGATTTTCGTCGCACGCCTCATGTTTCTGATGCTGGGGACATCTTAACCTGCCCCAGAAGGGTCCTTCAATAGCGTATTGAAATATTGTGGGCATCTTTCGGAAACGAATATTGACCTGAATTTTTTGCATTTTAAGTCCACAATCCCAGGTAGCAACCTGTTTCCAACAATAGGCAGAGAGCACTCACTTACACTAAATAGTTCATGATAACTTTCCCATTGTAAAAGTAATGTTTGTAATCACTGAGTTGGATTCAAAGAGGGTTGACTTTTTACGGTCACTCGTTACTAGGAGTCGAGTTACCGTCTCCAGCAAAAAATGTATTTGGACTTCTGGTCTCGGGATACTACAATATTGCGGATAGTAGGTGCAAAACATGGGCTCTTCTGACGGGTCTGACTGCCTACACTGACGGCTCGTTCGTTCGTTGCAGCACGTTCTTAGGGGTCACACCAAGGGGAAAGTTTGTGCGATTGATGCAGTGTCATCAGGTTTTGACTGCCAAATATATTAGTGCTCTCCTGGAGAGGAGAAGGGAGCTGTTGTTCCGGGCCTGGGGAGAGTTTTGGTCCTGGGCCCGGGATCCGCGGTTCCCCTCGCCTCTTCCAGGGCACTTCTGTCTGTGTAGTGACAGATAAGCCCGGTAATGGCTAGGAATTCTGTAACCTGTGTGTTAATTATTGTACTAATATTTCTGCTGTAATTCCTGTCACTATAATAAATAAACATCATCATCATCATCATCATCAGCACGTTTGGTTACGATTTTCTCTGGTCTAGCTGGGCCATAATGAGATAAGAATACGCTACCAGGGGCCAAAAAAGCTGAGTGTCCACCCCAACCCCCTACACTCTACACGATAAAATGATGAATGAAACGACGCAGCCGGAGTATCTCGCCATACGAGCTGTGATCTATAATGTCCCTCAAAAATCCTGGATGTTGTATAAAGATGTAACGCTTTTGACCAATTAGAAAAGTATTTGATAAACAACATCCCGTTAATTAGGGCCTATTTCAACTTTTAATAAGCCAGGTGAAGGAGTATGTCAAAAGTAACAAACTATTTATATGTTTTGAAACTCATATAGCCCATGAATAAAAAGTGTCACATCCTTTGTCTCGGAGAGGATACTCGAGGAAACTTTAGATAATTTTTCCTATACACTCTCAGTGACAAACATCTTGCTTTTTCAGTGGCGCCACCCAGGCGTACCGAGTTACCGATCACACGAAGCGGCCGGTCCTACTCGGGAATGTCCAATGCAGTGGCAAGGAACAACTTCTTCAGGAATGCTTGCGGACCAACTCTTGGGCGACGAGCAAATCCAATTGTTCTAATCGAAGCATTGCTGCAGTGCAGTGTAAACTAGAGAGCAGTAAGTAAATATACTCGTAGATACCCTCATTCAGAAAAACCCGTATAAACTCCTCAGCAATAAAGTCAAGGAATTTACAGGAGTGCCAAAATATTAGAACACTTGCCATGAACTGGAAAACAAAGTATTATTTCAATGAAATGACCCCAATGTAGCCATGAAACCATCGTTTCTTTCATGGAACCTTCAACCATACTGATATTGCGTAATGAATGTTCCAGAGACACCTGCATGATACATGTACCTTTGTCAATTTCTTGGGAACATACTGTATTTTGTAAATGTTGACTAACTCTACGGAAGCTCTCTGGAATGAGCTTCTGAGCGCGTGGAATAACATTGGGGTTGAAACTCTTCGAAAATACATAGACACTATGACAAAAAGATGCGCTGCTGTGACTGCAGCCAAGGGGGCCATACTAAATATTAGAGTAAAAAAATGTAAAAAAAAGACTGGATTGATAAATTCGTAGGTGAAAGAATCTCAGTACCTTTGCCTTTACCTTTTGCAATGGCAGGGAAGTGAAATCCAGGCTCTAGGGCCAAATAACGCATCAGTTTCTTACATCTTCACTGAGTTCAGGTAAAGACTCGGCTTATCCTCCCTTGACCTTCACGCAAGCAAACCACATTCCGTGTTCAACGGATTTCCACGGTGCCAAAAATAGTAACCAGTCACGGCAAAGCTTGCACCGACCCACGTGCATGACGTGTTCCCGGTAATGACGTTGACCAATCAAAATTTGATAGAATGACATCATTGATATTTTTTCTTCCGTGAACGACGAAGAAACGAGGCTTCTGATTGGGCGCACAAGAAAATCCCAAAGTGTTGAACACATATCTGGCTGCTTGCTGCAGTAGTGTAGGAAGAGGCTAGCCGATTTCTACGCGATGGATTATGCAGAATGGTTTCTTAAGATTTGCCAGTGTTCTAATATTTTTGCACACTAATGTAATTTTCACCGCTTTGTGTTTTGCAAAGCGTTTTTCCCGCAACGGAGTGGCTCTTTCGGATGATTCCAGTCTTTCTATCAACGACATTAGTATAAATGGCCTTTTTGTTGGATGTCCTAACATTTACAATGCTCAGTAACCACGTTCCTTCACGCATCACTGGTGACAACACGAACTATTGACGACATAACTGACATCTCTGCTTCCTGATATCAACAGACTGTTATCTTTACAATAGGCTTCTTATGTGGGCTATTCTAAAGGGTAACTATGGGTACAATGGTGCTCTGCAGCAGAGAATTGTCGTTGCTTCCTCGGCAACTGAAAAAATGCGTTTATATTTGTTTGAAACCTAGAAACGGCAAAATTGGACTATTAGCCTAGTGACTGCAATGGTGTATTAAACGATTCTCTGTTATAAAAAAAGTTCCATAAATCGACATTATGTCTTGTTGCCATGCGTACTGACGTTGTTGATGTCTATAAAGTTGATGAGACGCTATTTTCACACTCGATAGGGCACTTTGAGAATAGTAGGCTAAGCCAAATAATACGCTATCTATGAATTAGCTTTTAGCTTTTTGCTAAAGGGGCTGGGCAGAAATGAAGGGTTGTTACAAGTTCGGCATAGTTCTGAAACTACTGTTTCGATTTGCTTGAAACTTGCACAGATGATGCTTTGTACTGAATGATTAACAACTATGATGACACAAAAACAATTGCATACTCTTTACCAATTAGGGAGACAATGCCAGATTTCAGAGGCCTAGAAAGATGAGGAATATTCACTGTTTCACCGCAGAATTTCACATGGGCCTGTGTCACATAGAATGCTAACAAGTTTGTGTGGCCGCTCATGAAGGTGATAAGACATAAAATTCGTTAGTTGGTCAATAATAAGGTGTCACCACGGGTCCGCGCTTCCCCAGGGTATTGAGGGATTCCATGCATTAAGCTGGCTATTGAACCATCTTTTTTTGAAGATGGGGATTTAGCACAGTGGTGTGCACGCTTTCCCTCAATGCTGGCGGTGTTGCCTTATGTGGAGGCGTGGGTTCGAATCCCGGTACTGTCGATAGGCATACTGACCAACATAGCAGACCTATGAT
>NMRB01001891.1:0-16042 GCA_002633025.1 Notospermus geniculatus | reverse complement strand
CCCCCACAATCTGCAGTTCAACTAGCTGTAGTTTTGATTAGTCAAAACATACATGGATACATGTATGTCCGCAATTCAGTTCAGAAAGTGGTTACGTCCGCCAACGTTAGTGTAAGATGTAGCCATTGTACTAACTGAATAAATTAGAACTCTGCCTGCAGTTTTTTTTCCATTTGTGCTAAAAACTATGTCCTGATTCTTTAAGTATCTACGTATCAGGCTAGCATTTCGCATGTTTCGGGGCCCTCTCGGCTCGCTTTTGAATTTTTGGTAAAATTCAATACAAAGGGGCTTTGATATAAAGCATTTGTCGTTTTGCAGTTTGCATTCAAAAATACTATAAATGCATTTATTATTCGTTATATATTTCAATGCGCCCTGTCGATAAAGGCATGTGATGCAGAGTGTATACATGTACAATGTATCACGAAATGTTAGGAACATCTTACAACTTGAACGGTGCGTTACGTTCCGATCATTGAGTAAACCGAATAAAAAGTCACAAACCACCGCTGCTGTGGTCGTAAACGTGCAGTTAATATTGTTTCAATTTATGAATGTAGCATTGTTGCCGTTATTTCAGAGAACCAACAACATTTTGCTTTACGGTTGAGTGGCGGCACAGCAACTTACGGAACCGTAGAGGTCTTTCGTTACGGTCGCTGGGGCACTATCTGTGATGATGGATGGGACAAGCAAGACGCCGACGTCGTGTGCAGACAGCTCGGATACGCGTGAGTGTCTTTATTTATGTATACATGTATTGACGCGGTCTTTTCAATAGAGAAAACGGTGAGGGGGCGATTTAAGGGTTATGTAAAGTGACTCGAAATGTCGAATTTTTGACGCAAAAAATCTGACTAACTGCGCAGTAAATGGAGAAAATAAGGCTCGGGGCACCTCCTTGTGACGGCTCACTAGGGCGCCCGAGCCTTGTTTTCCAAATTTAGTGTGCAGTTAGCCAGATTTTTTGCGTAAAAAATTCGAGATTTCGAGTCACTTTACATAAACCTTGAGTGAGAACATAGCTAAAGTTCCACACATGCCTAGTACTGTACACATACAATACTGTAATACAGTGCTGTAATACGTGTATTACAGCAGTGGAAATCCTCTTTTTTTTTCGAAGCAAATGAGAACACTGTATTTTTAGTGCATCACGCAATGCAAGATGGGCCGATATTTGGCAGAATAGGGCACCTAACTTTGCAGACGTTTTCGTGAAACAAATCTACTTGTTTCTGGTCTGAATTTCTGTAGTTATTTATAACAATCAATTCGTCTGTCTCAATAGGAGCTGTCAGTGAGTTGACCAATAGGTGTCACTACGGCCAAATTCAATGCACATAGCGAACCCATTCATTCTTGATCGAGCACCAATCATGTGGATTTTCCTGTGTATCGGTCCACTATATTGTTGCCGTCTTTTGCCAATACGCGCGGCTGCGTGTTCCTATTCAAACTGACACAAAACAGACTTTCTGAACCATGATTTTTTCATAATTGCAAACACAATATGAATATAGCCGTGGTTAAACCACATAGAAATCCCCGGGGTTTTTGACACCCGGGTCTAGCCCGGCTCTGAAAAAACCCTCCTTAGGCCCGGTGCCCGTCAACACTACTCAAAGTTTGTGACGGGGACCTAAAAAACCGTTCGAGCTCGGAGGGGATTATTACACCGCGTTTTTAACAGGTGTGGACAGAAAAAACCCGGGTTCGACACGGGTTTTTTATGTAGTGTAACGAGGGCTATTGCTACCTCTCATTGCAGGAGAATATATTTTACGTTTTTATGATTGCCGATCAATGTGCATCAATATAGGCATTGTATCTGGCAGACAACTGCCTGGTCAAATCACATTTCATGCAAAGTCGATTCATTGGTCAGTACCTTCGCTGCGTTTAAAATCGAAGAGTCTTTCGCACCGACGTTATGACTGAGGAGTTTCGTGCTATCACTTTCGTCTGTCCACTATGACAGTTTTCCGGGTTTGTGGAGTGATTTACTGTCAAATCAATAACGGTACGCCGCAGTTGGCGCTGGGAAGCAACCACGAGGGCCAAAATTCCTTCTCGCTGCCCGACGATTTTCAAATCATCTGAGTGTTTAAAAAAATCCACATCTGCGTGAGCGGCATTTTGTCAGCCAAGATAATGCCCGTGTCACACTGTCCCGAAGTTGGCATCCGATGGCCATACGAATTAATGGAAACTTTTGGAAATCTTACTGATAAGTGCCAGCCTGAAGAAGACCCCGGTTGGGATCGAAAATTTGCAAGATTCTGGAAGTTGACTTCGGGGCCATCTTCACGCAAAATTCTAAATTCCATATTCGTGTGGCCATCGGGTGTCTAATTTCGGGACAGTGTGACACGGGCATAAAAGCCAGTGTCCCGTGAGGGCGCAATGACAAAAACTGGATGTCGTCTTGGGACAGATTGGGCAGGAGTTGACTAGTCTGATGTAATCGATTAGCCTGGTTCACATCGTTGCCGCACCAATCCCGCACTAGTCAACGCGTGTTTTAGACTAGTTCCCGGTTGCTTTGGCTGCTGTGCTTTTAGCCCTAGCTGTGCGATCATGAACAAGTCTACGCCTGAACTGGCGATATTTGGACATAAACAAGCATTTGTATCCGGTCCAGGTGTCGTGAGGCTCCGCAAATCTGTGATAATATCACACCGATCAACAGAATTATTTCGGAAACTCTGCTTTAAAAAGCATTTTTCTGTAAATCTACTACATGTGCTTATATTTGTTCAACAGTCCATTTAAATATCCCCGAAGATACATTTTATTAGGGCCTAATGGAAAAACCTGAAGGATCGATTTTTCACCACTTAATCAGCAATAAGGCTCTGATCAGCCCGGATCTTGGGTCAGTGCCCTCCCCGTCGTCTGTGCACTGTAGTGTCATGTGCATGACATGGGAAGGCTGTACTACTTTTAATATCCTGCCGGTAGTGCTAAGATTTGTGTGCCAACTTAATAGGAAACAAGGGATATGTCTTGGGCAGGAGGATGCACGATTTTCAAAGGGAAGTCGGATGTTTCAGATCAGGGTAGGTATCAATCTCCAGGGGTTCTGCTGGAATAAATTATTTTGTAGCCAAATCTGTAATTTTTTAAATTATTTTGACTTTTTTCAACGATTCATTGTAATTCCTTTGGGAAATTTGTAGCCAATTAGTTATTTCCTTAGCCACTGAATAAAAATATTAGCAAATGGCTACAATGGCTACTGCCAGCAGAAACGTGGTTATGTTTACCCTCACGAAATCATGTGATCAAATTCGACAAACGTGATTGGTGCATCGATTTTGTTGCTTCTAAAATGGAAGCTATTTCTGCCGGAACGACCAAACCGAAGCAAAGCCATACAGTACGTATAACTTGCCGCAAAAAAGTGCAACACAAAATAATGAACAAATGTTTGAAAACCGTGGTGGGTTTGGTGTTTTGGTACATTCCTAAACTTGACAATACGATTATGATTTTATTGGGGTGTAAAACTAGTTGTAGATCAGTTCTTTGTTCACTGTGCTCATTCCGAGCAGAGTGATGAGGGCGTATGAAGCCAGTGGTACAAGTGGAGCAACCCGAAAACACGGAACGCCGTCCTACTGGGCTAGCGAGTTTGGTAAGTACCTTTGGCCAGAACGATGTGAAAAACGCTATAGTGGTGGGCCATGTCGAATTAGCGGAAACAGCGGAACCTGGTCTTGACTGGAAGCAACACGCGATTCGATGTTGCTAAGCAACACGCTGCTGCACTCATGATGTGCAGATTGACGACTTAGGCCCTAGGTATGCTAGGCCTAGGATAGGCTACCGGTAGGCCTAGTTTTTTCGGCGCCTAAAATTCGATTTTTCACAAGTACAGTTGACACGCCATAGCATGCCTTGGCTTTGGCCTAACTTGGCTAATGATGGGCATGGCGATGGATAGGCCTAATAATAGGCCTGATAATGATGGATGACATCATGACACGAAAAGCACTAAATAAACTGATAAACACGTGCTGTTAATTTTTGGAGGCTGCCAGAAACATGCACGATTCCGGTAGTAGGCCTAGGCCAAGTCGATAATCAGGGATGATGGCTTATTGGCGGATCTCCATTTGTTAGTCTGACATGTCTGACCAAGCAATTTCTGAGGAGTTATACTTTGCAAACCATTTTTGTTATAATCGTACCGGTGGTCATTTGATAAATAGTTTAAACTATTTATCAAGTGACCACATTTTTGATTATCTATCATCCAGATGATGTTGTCGATGGTAAGAATATTTTTCTAAACAAAATTGTTTAATAAAACAACGTATTTATGTTGTTTCCGTCAGGTTCCGCTAGTTCCGCTGTTTCCGCTAATTCGACATGGCCGTAGTAGTGTGACCTCTCGCCGGGATTTTCGTACACATGGGTTTGACACGGGTCTGGAAAAACACGGGTATTTTCAACAGGTGTAACCTTAAGGCCGCCATACACGATACATTGGCTGGTATTCATAAAAGTTAGCAAATGCTTATACTTGAGATTTGCACAGCGAGGTCAAATGTAAATGTACAGCAAAAGTTAAGTAAAAGCATTTGCTAGCTTTTATGAATATCAGCCATTTTTTCCCTACGAAATATTTCCTACGATTTCTCATCCAATTTTATTGGAATGACATATTTCGCATCCCGCCTAGATGATCCAATTTATTTCCTAGGAAGTATTACGTTGCAGCGTAAATTTTATTGTGTGTGACAAAAAATATGACCCTGTCACGGGGTCATATTTTTTGTAGGATTGACCTATTACATGTACATGTACATGTGGACAAAGGGGCACAAGGCGTCAGTTGTGCAATAATAGAGAGGATGCGCAGGTTTCCGACTCCGACTTCAACTACGAGAATGAACTGCAGTCCGCTATGGATATCCTTGATAAAAACGATGTGATAGAAGTTTTCAATTCGTCAAACACCATCAATTGAAGGCAGAAAATTTGGCCTTATAAATCGGAAGTGCGGATAAATAATGAATATTGAAGTCGTAATCCTAGTCGTTACGACTTTGAGACACGACCATGACGACTACGATATTTGCGATTTATGCGCACTTCCGATTACGAGTGAAAATTATTATGCCACAAAGTTATGGCATTTTACGATTTGCAAACGTCTATCAAATCGTTTTTATCAAGGATGTCCACAGCGGACTGCAATTCATTCTCGTAGTTGAAGTCGGAGTCGGAGTCGGAAAGCTGCGCATCCTCTCTAATCTGCTACCATGGTGTACACGATAAGAATTACTCCCTATAGCATTTTATTGTAAGAAAAATAGGACAGAACCTATTTGTGGATTTTTTCCAACAATACGACCAAAATGGGACGATGTTTCCCGTCACACACGGTAAAATAAATTCTTACAAAATATTTCGTAGGAAAAAATTTTATCGTGTACGGCGGCCTTTAGCTAAGGAATCAGCATCCTTGGAATGCAGATCCGCCAAACAATAGCCCGCTTTTGTAACGTTATATTCGAATGGTCATGGTCTCTCTTGCCATATATTCTGATTCCTCGCTGAACATAAGACCGGCCGGACTTTCCAGGGGGACTTGGATTCCTGTCACACCTGTACCAAACGTGACCATTGGGTGTACTGTAAGAAAATGGCGCCCGCCATGGAGCGGGACAGACCGAAATGTCACCCCGAGAAAACATTGTTGACCGAGGCCGCCGATGTGTCACAACCCGTCTCTGCGGCTGTGCCCGGCAGCGGCGGAATGCGTGAAGACGACATGGTCAACCACGATTTGAAAAAAAATATTTCCTTGCTAAAAAGCTGTGCTAGTCTAGGCCTAAGTGAGTTAAATGACAAAGGAAAGGTGGTAATATTCTTCCAAATGTAGTATGATTCTGTTAGGCCTACATTGCGCAACAGTATTGTTAAACTTGGAAGTCCACTCCACGTGCGTAGTGCTGCTGCGATTGAACTTGGCAGCCTTTGGCGCTGACAACAACATACCGGTACATCGGCTGTGCGGACCGGTAGGCCTAGAATTTATGACTGTTGAACATGCTATTCCCTCTATTCCATTAAACCTTTTTGATGTATTCGTGCGAAACATGCTGATACTACGCCAATCGACACCAGAATAGGATTTAATCGGAGCTCGATAGCCTAACATGCGACTTCAAATATTCGAAGCGGTCAAACGAAAAAAAGTCCGACATTTTGTTTTCCGTGAGCGGTGGACATTGCATCTTGAGCGGGAGACATTGAAAAATGTTCACCGCTCACGTGACGCGTCTCGGCCACTCATATTTACGGATTCTCTCTTGAGGTACGATATTACATGATGTGCCACTTTTAGCGAAATAATAAGCTTGAAGAAATATACAAGCGAAATGCAAAGCAGCAAGAGCAATTAAAAATTTGTGTTTAGTGGGAAAACAGAATCGCAAAACACCATAGATTATCCTTAAATGAAATAAATATCATTCAACAACGTTAGTTAAAGATAATGTATCACGACTTCGTTGTTTACATTCAATGTTTGTAAACACTGATGTTTACATTATGTTATTTTGGACTTTGGGACATGGCAACCCAGTCGCTGTCGATGTGCGCGCTCTGGCAATGAATTTCCTTTGTTTGTGGAGCACACCTTATCATGTGACGGAATCCCGAGTGGTCCGTTCGGAAGACATCGACAATTTCCGTGTAGCATTCAGTTCAGTTGCCTGTTCGATGTGCGCGCTCCGGATTGAAGACTGGATTGTGCTACTAGTTGCCGCAATGACCAGTCGCAATCAATGTGCGCGGTCCGCTCAGATCGATAGCGACTGTTGCGTTCAGATGTGCGCTAGGCTAGAAGAGTTCAATTTCATAGCTGTTTTTGCGGATGAACTCAACACGTAAAGCTCGCATAGTACCGCCGATTCCGTTCGAAAAGTTCACGTTTCAACAAATGTTTGGTTATCAAAAAAGTTCTCTTCTTGCTCTGTCAAGACACAATATCCTGATCTTTGAATTCAACGAAACAAAACTTGAGTATGCCATAGCAGTTAATATATGGTTTTCCAAAACAACCGGTAGTCCACCAAAGGAATTCGCACTTTTGGACAGCTATCAGAATTTTGTATTTTTGGCCTCACCAATGCATGAGCCAAATATTTTTGCCTTCGACCTCAGCACCAAGAAGTTTGTTTCCATACATATCAGTGAAAAGGAAAAATCGTACATCAAAAACTCCATGGCAAAAACCTTAGCGGATATTTTCAGGACTAGAGGTCTTTTTTTACATATACGGAATAAATATGCATTAATGAAAATTGTGTGGAAAACCTCGACGTCATTCATGGTCTATGACGTGGCAGACCGATTAGGACAAATGTGCTTCCAGGACGGGGCGCAGTTGCCTATTCGATATTGTGATGACGCTACGATAATTTCAGACTTCTTTCTATGTTTTAGGTCTGATACGAAACGATTTTTAACGATCACGCTATTTCAAAAAAAGGCAGCCAGAATTTATTTCAAACGTTTTGTTGCAAAATACGAAATGAAATTTGGTTCGCTAATCAATGGTTATCCAAGTTCGCCTTTTAGATACACCATCTGCGACGACGAGGAAGGCGAGAAACGACTCGTAGGCTTCGATTTTGATCCGATTATTCAGACCGGAAGCAATAGACTTTACTCTGGGGACACAGGGAAGTTCCTTACTCAGTGTATTGTCGAGTTTCTCAGTGTTTACAATGGTTATTATATTGGATATGACGCAACCGGCAACGTGTATGAAATTATCCGGAAGTTAGCAAATGGGATTCTAGTGCTGAACGAAGTGTATATTCATACAGCAGGCACATCTTAGTTAGCCAGTCCATGACACTTAAGTGGGAATAGTCCGAACGTCTGACTCGTATTGCTATTTTTATCCTATTTGCTGGACGCACTACAGAGTCAAATGATGAGTAAACGAAGAACCAGATTTTGGTTCTACGTCATCAGCATGATCAGGTCACGGATCGGTGATTCCCGTATCATGTGACCTCAAACAGTAAAGATGGTGGCTTTTGGAGAGGACATTTTTCGTGATTTCGATACCAAATTGCGATTTTCTTGCCAAACGAAGGTTTGTCTGGCCAGAGTGAACAGAGATCGTGATTGCGAGTATAGCTGGTTGAAACCTAAGCAAGTAGAATGCCTGAGAGCAGCTTGGTCAAATGATACGATTGCCGTCTTGCCCACAGGCTATGGGAATCTAAAAATAAACTAAATGAATATGCAAACCCGACGCGGAGATGGACGGACCAATCAAAATAGAGCCCCGCGATAGGCTTCATCTGACTCTTGTTGCGGCCGTCAGTTCTGCAAATGAGCAACAGGTGGCAGTGTTCGGACTAAAGTGGGAAGTGGCAACGCTTATAAAGTCATAATGTAAAGCATGTACAGCAAGTTCGATTTAGTAATAAAAAATATGCTAATTTACTCAGTAATCATCTTTTTAGTGAAATACTTTATCTACGATATTGTGACATTTTGGCGAATTCTTTGGAAAGTAATGTTTCTATAGCTGCGTTCACACTAGCAGCTTAATCCGGACTTAAACCGTACTAGCGCCTTGATTCGGAATAAGAGGTCACACTAGAAACCCTTTTAGTTTTTAATGCGCACTGACTAAACCGAATTCCGGAATGCGCACTTCGGAATTCGGTTTAAATCCGTATTGTGTGTGAACGTAGCATATGACATGTTACTTATGAAATTATCGATTTTGTTACTCAAAAGCAACTGGAAAGTACGATATCATACAAACGAGTGGCCAGGACGACGCTTAAACCGCCTTTCAAGTTTCGTGCTGGTCGGGATGAGTGGTGGTATGACGTGCATTGCGGATGTTTACTAATTACCACACTGGGTGGTATATACCCGAACAGAGTCACATTCTACAATCTTAAAAATAACACTTTTCAATTTTGGCACTCGTTCGAATATACATTTCCCTATGAACTGATCCCAATTCAGACTCTATGTGATAGAAGGCTTTTGATTTTGTCCATTTCCGGGAATCCACGAAAGACCTTTCTCCTTCTCAATATGTTTAATCAAACGATCAAGTTTACGATGAAGATACCGAAATTTGATAGGTGTCGCCAGGCACCGCACGTAGGTTACCCAACTGTAAAAAAAGACAAAGTCCTGTTCGTGTGCAAGTATGATTTCCCGGGGAGCGCAACAGCAATTGTATACACGGTGTCATTCGTTAAATCAAGTAGACCAGTCGTTTTGTCAGATGGAGTGGCCCTCAAATTCCCGCATGCATGTACATGTAACACCATTAAATTTGCAGTGTTCACAACTGAAACTGACGTGATCATTGACTGTGACCAAATGAAACCCAGTTTCTTTCTTTTTCGATCGAAAAACGGGTATGTCGGTCAGATAATTGGGGCTAAATCATCCTTTAGTTACGACTATCAATTTCAAATATGGAGTCAACCGCACCAAAGATATTTCGAGTATTACAACCCAATAAATGAGGCTTACGAACAAAACGTATTTTGGGGTTACGATTTCAAATGTCAGACGTTAAGACCCTTGATCACGACCAGGTCTTTGAAACCGATGAAGATTTTATTTACCTTTAAACGAGACAGGATCGCAGATAAGGACCAAGTTAGCATAAGATTCACTCCGAATGGTAAAATAGTGAGGTTTTCCTACGACTTTTACGACAAAAGCAAAGCTTTAAGATTTGTAGACGTTTACTCTCAACAGTAACGTTCATTGTTTAAATTAGCCAAAACATCGTCAGGCCGGCTTAGTAGATGGATGGCTCCGTGGGAACTGTCACTAGTACTAATTAGGCGTAGTTTGCTGATTAACAAGAGCGGCGCAAATGATGAGATGGCAAGACAAAGTTATGCATTTTATGACTAAAGTTAGGTAAAGTTTTTAATAGACGACTACTGGCACTGAAATCAGCGCCCGACCATAACAGATTTTTTGTCTGGCGCTGTTGGCAGGTTGCCCTATGTGACCAGTGACTGGGAAGGCCACTTTTATTCAAATTACCACACTAGGATTCCCATGACATCATTGTGGGAACTATATTTGGCACACCATGTGCATGGCATGTTTACACTTGCAATTCATGATCGTTTGAGTTGAGCCTTGCATGCAAGTGAATCTTGACCAAATTTTTCTAGTCAGATTATTTTGTTGTGAATCTTGAACCAGTGTCAAATCCTTGGCAAGGTTTTGAATGTGAATCTTCAGCCGATTGTTTTGAGCTGTAAGTGAATTGGGGGTGAATCTTGAACCTATTTTATTGTATCAAAGGTGAATCCAGGGTGAATGCTTGAGGGGGGGGGGTAGTTTAAGATGCCTATTGACGGGTGCATTAAGACGCCCTCGGCTGTGGGCGTAAGTTAATTTATGTGTTCAGCGAACGTTGCATTATTCAAGAGAAATGACCTAAAACTTGTGACCATCTGAGGGGTGGTCACACGAAGAATCTGAAAAATCAGATTAGATTTGAAGGTGCTACAATGGTAACATCAAGTAACTTAAATTTCAACAGAGTTTACGCTATTTGACCTAGAAAACAGGTAAAAAGTAGGAGAAATAAAAATCCCGTCTGATATGTGATGAATGATTTCACGTAAGATTTTGAGCACCCCAGCTAAAAAAATAAGGAAGTTATGGAAATTTTTCATTGGTGACAGATAACCCCCTGGTTGCGAAATTGAAAGACCGCTTTGGCCGAAAATCGATACATGTATGTTCGTGAAGGATCCACACACACACCTTTCCTCCAAAAATGAGAAAAATTACCAGTAGATTTAATTTGAACGTTCTTGAGCGCTCACGTTGTTTTCACAAAACGCCCCCTGGTGGCCAAATGGAAAGTCCAATTCGGCCGAAAATCGATAGGTTCGTGAAGGACCCACGAGTATACACCTTTAAACCAAAAATCAGGAAAATCAGATTTAATTTGAACGTGCTGGAGTAGTAACGTTGTTTTCGCAAAGCACCCCCTGGTGGCCAGATGGAAAGTCCAATTCGGCCGAAAATCTATAGGTTCATGAAGGACCCACAAACCTTTAAACCAAAAATCAGGAAAATCAGATTTAATTTGAACGTGCTGGAGTAGTAACGTTGTTTTCGCAAAGCACCCCCTGGTGGCCAAATGGAAAGTCCAATTCGAACAAAAATCGAGAGATTCTTGAAGGACCCACATATATACCTTTAAACAAAAAATCAGGAAAATCAGATTTAATTTGAACGTGCTAGAGCGGTAACGTCGTTGATGGACGGCCAGACGCACCGACGGATACCTCTCGGGCGCCGGCCCGAGGGGTAAATACGTTTTTTTTCTTCACAAGTACTTTTACGATGTAATCACGCGCGCTGATTGGTCCATACTGTTGAGTGGCCGTCTCTGCCGTCGGTGTCGGTGTCCGTCATCGCATTTCGTTTCCGTCGGTTAACTTGAGAATGCATCCACCCGATCAACCAGAATTGATAATGCCTTCCAGCCGTACATAATCATTGGTTCCAAGCTGCTTGGGTTTAGATAAATACCATCCAGTATTACAGAATGTACTAAAGACCTGACCGATGTTTATGATAATATAGATGAGTTCAAACTTCGTAATTAGGTCATTGCCATGGATAATTCGCGCATGCGCAGTTTGCCGTTTTCCCTGTCCAAGGCGGAAGTCAATTTTTAATGGCTTTCAACGAAGAATTGCCGGTGGGTCGCACATTTTGCCGTTTTCTGTTGGCTTTTCGCCCAGCTTTGTATTTAACGTATGCGAGTCCGAGAGATAATCACCAGCCGGTCCTGAAAATCGCTACCAACGTGAAAATCGGCTGCGATATACAGAAAAACACGCCCAGGTTTGGCCTCCGAATGGACAGAAATGGCGATGCACATGGCCGTAGATTGCGAATTCAATTCCATTCTTCGCTCGATCTCTCGCACGCTTTGGTGATACAGCGGGGAAACCAGTGATTTTTCCTTTCCTCAACTAGTACCAGACCCTTTCACAGCGTAATTAAGGGCTACCCTGTAGAAATAGCGAAGAGAACCACCAAAAACGCCGCCGATTGCTGGAATCCTTCGTTGAAACCAATGAAAACACACCGGCTTCCGTGTTGACCAAGAAAACGGCAACTGCACATGTGCGGGTTGCTAAGAAATCCTCATGACGACATAGACGATGACCTAGTTTGAACTGATCTATAAAGCGGCCCTTTCACGGGCAATATTATTGCACAATATGATCAAAATGGGCAATATTATTGCCTGTCTTTCTTCTACCATCACCAGAAGCACATGACCCCATTTGGGCCACATATTGTGCAATAATATTGGATGGTGTATCGACCGCTTAAATGAATACGACATATAGCTGACCAGTAGGTGCACAGTTTATATCTAAAAAAGCTGCAAATTTAGAAAATAAATAACGGTCCAAGAGAAAGAAGAATTTAATTCGCATCTTTTAGAGTATAATAAATAGTATGATAGAGTATAATAATTAGTCGAAAGCTCCAATAACAAAGCAGCTAGCAGTACAGTGCAGCACAGTGCAACACCCCAGGACATAAATCTTCTAAGAATCTTATGATGATTTCTTTTGCGAAGAATCCTAGCTATTCCGTAGTAAGATATTAGTCAGAAAATCTCATAAGATTTTTCTGATATGAATCGTATCGTTTCCTCCGTAAGATTTTCGGATAAGATTAAAGTGTTAAAAAAGTTAAACCTTGGGTTTATAGTCTGATATCAAGAACAGATGAGCTGCTCATTTAGCGAATGTGAGCATTTCCGACCGGTACCCATTTATACACCTAAGTGGAAAGAGGCCAGGCAGGCAAAGGGACTTGCCCAAAGTCTCACGCATAATGCGATTTCAACTCGTCACCCTCTTGAATGCTAGTCAGAGACACAAACCACTACACCACCGTGTATTATACGTTTTGTCTTTCGAAGCAACTGAGGACAATGCATTGTTAGTGCATAGCGCAATGTAATGTACAGTTGGCAGAGTATGGGACCGAACATTTCAGCTGTATTTTTTCGTGAAACAAATCTTCATGTATTGTTTCTGGTCTGAATTTCTGCAGTTTGATAATCGATTCTTCTGTTCAGTTGAAATTGACGCAGAACAGACTTTAAGAATCACGGAATTACCATAATTAAAAACCGATATCTTAATAATCTGAATACTCTACCTCTTAGGAGAACAATTTTTACGTCTTTATCGTCGCCGATCAATATGTATCATTACCCCATGCGCCTGACAGACAGCCGCTTGGTCAAATCGCATTTCATACAAATTCGATTCATCAGTATTCGTTTCCTTGAAAATCGAAGTGCCTATCGCACCGGCGGTTATGGCTGAGGAGTTTCGTGGTATCACTTTTTTGTCTGTCGACTTTGATAGTTTTCCGGGTTTGTGGAGTGATTTACTATTTCAGTTATAAGGCCCAACTATCAGGATTACCTTTGTTGGAGCAGAAAAGTGATCGCGATGGCCTAAAATACCTTTTCGCTGCTGGACGATTTCCAAATCATTCCTTTAATAATCTGAGTGTTTAAAGATATCCACGTCATCTGCGCGAGTAGTATTTTGTAGGCCAAAAGGATTGTCATGTCGGTAAGTCTGATATCTAAAGCCGGTGTCCCATCAGGGTGGAATTGACAAGTTCTGGATACCGTCTTGGGGCAGAGTAGGCAGGAGCTGACTCCGCTGACGAAATTGATTTGTTTGCCGGTTTAAGTTCCTGTGCAAGTGGACAACAAAGTGTATAAATGAATCAATAGTAGATTTATTTCGATTACATGTAGCTTCACATGATTGTGAAGTGTTTTGATGTCCCATGCATCGTTCATTCTCAGTAATTTGATTTCCGGGGGCCTTTTACGATAAATATTACGTCTTTTCTAGAGTTTCAGATTGTAAAGTTCCACTTGAAAAAGACCCCGGTTGGGGTCGAAAATTCGTGAATTCTGGAGATTGACTTCTTGCTTATTATCATTTTGTGTGTCAATTTTGTGCTATTCTGTATCTTGGATTGACGATTACGTAACGTGCACATTACGTAACACGCATTACGGTTGCGATTATGGCTATACCCATACTTTGATTTCCTTTACACATTGTAATTTTCAAAATCAAATGACTGATGAACATGATGTTGCAACTCATCACATCTTTTTAATGACTTTGCCCAACCTTGCCTTTTAGCTAAACGAGACCCTTGATACGGTCTTGCACCACACAAACATCCTTCACGGGCGGATTGTCCATTCCTCTTGACCACAAGACAGCAATGTTTTGTGGGATTTTCATGACGTCATTTCGATACATAGCCGTGTTAATTTGGTTTCGGAAAACTTTGGTGTAAATAGAAACGACTGGAAGCATTCGGTGAGATATAAAATGACTTCAAAGTTTTCAAAAATACTGCAAAGTTTATTTTATATCTGAATCTAAAGGCAGATTTGTACTTCTGACGCCGTCACCCGCCGTAACGGACCTGGCGGTTGAATAGTTCTCAGTTTTAAACAGAAAAGACGGCGTGGACCTCATTCACAAAGGATTGCTCTGTCCCCAATGAGGACCGTCGTCAAAATCCACAAACCCCATACTCTGCCCTCTGCTACGATGTAACGACAGGTGTGATGGATGGGGTGCCGGCACGTGATGTCTAAGGCCTAATCTCATTCACACTACAGTGCACATGTTTGTCATCGTGATTTACGCCCTGTCGGCGATAAACGGTCTGACTGACGCCATAACCTCATACCAAAATCGGAGAAGTAATATCACTCTAGGTTCGCGCATGCGCATGGATACAGCGCCTGGATTAGCCTGGTTCCAATCGTTGCCGCACCATTCCCGCGCCAGTCAGTGCATGTTTTAGACTGGTTCCCGGTTGCTTTGGCTGCTGTGCTTTCAGCCCTAGCTGTGCGATCAGGAACCAGTCTACGCCTGAATCGGCGATATTTGGACATTGGTTACACTTCTACGATACGATACAATGTAATTGCAAACTCTCGTTGCTTCGATCGGCAACAATTTTATTGATTTCTTACACAGCCCAACCCTTGCCCATGTCGTCCGCAAGATCCTTGGCAGGTTGGCGTATCTATACACAGTCTTGTTTAATCTTTTTTGAGATGATAGGATGTGACGTCACTCGTGGAAGAACAAGGTGACCTGCAGACCTCGGCGTAGTGAGGCCGGTGTATCGTTCTTCATGAACCGCAGAGGTTAGTCTCGCACCGTCCCGAACCACTACACCACGAGTGACCGGCTGACCGACGACCGATTATTTTAGCTATTTGAATGCATGTTCTATTAAAGAGCTATACAGGTTCTATTGTGCATTTAATAGGCCTACAAAAGGGGAAGGACTTCGGTTACGGCGGACTTTGATTTCTGTCACTGTTGTAAAAGAAATCTAAGGCCCCTAGTAATCAGAGTCCTATACCTTTTATATAGGATTGGTAGCCTAACCTCGGAACGGAAGTCCGGGTGGGACAGTGGTTCCTAAGGAATGGGGGCCCGTAGGGCTCCCATTCCTAAGGAACCAAGGTCCGTGGGACCTTGGTTCCGGGCGGACCTGCATTTCTTTCACACCGGTAATAACAGTCCTCTCCGAATCTTGCAAATTTTCGACCCCAACCGGGGTCTTCCTCAGGCACTTTCTTGTAGAGATTACAGAAAAGACTGAGCCAGATATTTTAGATCTACATTTCGTAATAAGTCGCTGATCTCAATCCCCCTAACATGCCTAATATCAAGAGAATTATCGGTATTCCGGAAACTCTGATTCAGAATGCACTTTTCTGTTCATCTACTACATGTGCTTATATTTTTTCACCAGTCCATTTAAATACTCTACTTTCATCGATTTAAGACCGGTTCTGGATGTTCAAGCCACGCCCATTCTGTATAACTTTGACCTCATGGTTCGAATCCATGAATAGAGCTGACCATGTATGATTGACGTCTAGCCTGCCCCT
>NMRB01001890.1:77665-108943 GCA_002633025.1 Notospermus geniculatus | reverse complement strand
TAACCCCCCCCCCCCCCCCGTGTCTTATCAGGCTACATCGGATGACCACACTGCAGAACTGACACAGAGATCATTATTTTCAAATTAAGCTGGTTATTTATCACTTTTAAATCGATATGACCATTACATTAGTGATAAACTTGTAATGACGTTAGACGACAATCACAACGGAAACGGTCCATCGGACCTTTTGGGCCGAGTTTACATCGGATGACACGCGACACGAACACGCAGGAGAACAAAGGTTTCATGGCGATGAATCCTTTGTGAGGCCATCGTTCGCCTTCGTGTTCGTGTCGCGTGTCATCCGATGTAAACCCGACGTTACACCTGCCTTGGAGGAATTTTCGGACTGAGTATGGACGAGGCCTTTTTAGGTGGGGTGGGGTGGGGGCTGCACTGGTGGCCATCGTCAGCAGCAGCTGAAATCGACACCAGGCTCGGCCGTCATCCACAACTTCACCGGACGACCAGTATTAACAAGGAAACCGAACGACAGCGTTTCCCTACGATCAGCTGATTGGATAGAGTTGTTGCCCCACGTTTCGAAAAAAAGAAAAAACAACGACACATCTACGTGCATTTACTTGATCAGGAGGAGATTATCTCCTCCTGACTTGATATTGATATTAAAAATGCCTTTGATATTGTAGCCTACCATGGCACGATAAGAGTTAGTTTGTTATTATTCGCACACAGACGGCAACTAAGCATTAATTTACCTGCTTTAACAACGGTTTTCTTTGTGTAGTTATACTTACAGACCCATTAGAATGATTTGAATGGGTTAATTGATTTTTAAGGCAATATTTACCATAAAGAGTGCCTTTTGATAACCAGGCGTGAAAAATCATGCCGTAGGCTAATATTGTGTGTACGAATTTATGGCCATTATAATTCCGAATATATAGGGCCAACAGAAGTGCAACTTATGATGGAGGTAACTGACTTGGTTCTTCCTGTGGGAGGTAACAGCAGCAGAGCAGAACCTCCTCCAGTTGACATTCAAGTCTCTGGGTGGTTTCAGATAATCCCCATACGATTTTGAGCTTGGCGGGTTTCGTGACCCAAGTCATCGGCCAGACGATGATTGATCTGCCTGTTTCGTGTTTCAAATGGCAGGCAATTTCTCTCGCCACAGGCCATGCTGGGTTATGTAAAAGATGCATTCAATCAAAGATATCGACGGCTCTCTGAACCACGAACATACAATCTCTGCTGACTTCCCATTTGTCAACATTCGCATGCAAGGCCTACATTTCCTCGAGGAATCTCAGCGACATCGCTGTAGATACCTTCTGCATGGTGTTTCGTTGATTTCATGAGACGTTCAAAGGTATACCACATGATTGGCCTCCACCAGTCAGGACGTAAAACCATTCCGATGTTCACAGGAAATAAAAACCTCAGAAATCTTACCACGCATTGAATCAACCATGGCGACGCAAGGAAACTTTCTCATGCCATTAGTTACGGTCTGTGGGTCTAGTTAGTGTCTTTCTTTCAACTGGAAATGTACTACAGATGAAATTATCTGCACATATCATAGCGATACTGTCCCAGGAGAAGCTCTCACGGTCTGCTTGTTAAAGAGTAATTCATCGGGTAATTACCGTAATCGATATCACCAGAAGTAATCGGCTATTTCTGATACACCATTCGATTTGATTGGGAACACCAACACTTTCGTGTTTCTGTCCAGCAAAGGACTGCACTCACGGACTTTGTGCGGACTATGTAATTTAGATGTGAGATTCTCTATCTTGGCGTTATTGTAATTGATTTGGATGGCGATTCTCTGTCTTGGCGTTATTGTAATTGATTTGGATGGGGATTCTCTCTCTTGGCGTTAGTGTATCTGGATGTGAGATTCTCTGTCTTGGCGTTAGTGTAATTGATCTGGATGTGAGATTCTCTGTCTTGGCGTTAGTGTAATTGATTTGGATGTGAGATTTTCTGCCTCAGCGTTATTGTAATTGATTTGGATGTGAGATGTCTCGACATATTGCCGTCTTTCTAGCCTGAATGTGCCCAAGTCCCGGTGTAACGTTTTTCAGTGGGGCCCGTGTGCCAGTGTGACATTACAATAGATTGACGGAATAAGCGGCGACTTGACAATGAGCGACACACAGAGAAACAGTGAGTCTGTTTCCCAGTGTGTTCCGAACAATGGGAATCACACAGAAAAATNGGCCGGAGGCCATTCTCAAGAGATTTATGTCCTGAGACATCCAAAAAGCAAAAAGCAATTCGAATTATTTCTGAGCAAGCGCTCCCGCACCGTACAGTCAAAAATCTCCCGCAGCCGTACAGTTGATTTTAAAATTGCCGATTTTCGATGCATTCTCCTGCGAATTTCTGGGAGATATTGCAGCAGCGAGCCTTTTATAGTGTATTCATTCACCTAGGGCTGTCATTTTGCCCTTAGCAATGGTATTTATAGTAATTTGGCGTCTCAGCTTTGCCAAGCGTATGTGACCGGAACTTTCTCCCGCAGCTGTACGGCAGTGTTGATTGTACACCGTGGTTCAGGGAGTAGCATTGTGAGCCGCATTGTGGCTAGGAAACCGATATGAAAGACACACGACGCGCTGGAGAGTCGCGCGGCGTGCGGTTCAACCTCGAGGCGACAGTCTTGGGGTCAGAGCCAGTGCCTCCGAAACCAACCCAGTTGGAACTATCGGCGAGATATGGGCGTATGGAATGTCGAATTCCAGCTCATATCATCTACCGGCAGAGTATCCACTCTTTGAACAGGGCGCATCGAACCCAGCCCAATTCCTTCAGCTCAAAAGCAAACGGGAGAAAGTCTACAGGCTTTAGTAGCATAACTCAGGAAGGATTCAGTAGCTTTTCCAAGGGGTACCTTGACTCGATCTACGCCCCGAAAAAAGAGAGGCCTGAGACCAGGAATGACACTGTCAAACCGACGGAGGAGAGAAATGACGTCACCAGTTCACCAAATATCATGAAAGACGCCAATGGAACCACGCGAGATGTTGCCAGTGATGACGCCAATGACATTCATTCGAGAAAAGGACTAGACAATATCAGTTCCCTTCGGGAAGTCAGCGTCACAACTGTTGGGGCGAACCCTGCTAACCCCCTTATGACACTCTTTCCTTTGTCTAAACGCAGGTCCAAATATGACGGTGGTATCAGAGCCAGCGAGCGCCGACCCCCGAATGGCGTACGGGCCAATGGATGGATGAGGACACAGGATTTGACGTCACGTGATTCTCCTGGAATAGGACTAGATAAGGTAGGTTAACAGTTTTTCTCGCGTGGTGGTCTAATATCTCGCCTACAATGTCAAAATTGGCCCTCCTGGCGGCGACCCATGCCGCCATGATTGAATCATTACACACAGCACACATTCAGTGCCGAATTCAGACGGCCAACGACTGTGCCACACCTTGGCACATAACATACATTAGTGCGAGTCTGCTTGCAAGCATTATGTCATTCTTTATCTTTTAGAATACAATGAAATGGCAAAGTTGGACTTCTTCCACTCGGCTCACTGACGAAGATGTTCCACCCTCTGGTAAGAACATTCTCTTTTTCTCTCCGACGAGGAGATTGGTTCCCGTCTTTAGGCCTGCTTTCCATTGGCGCGTTTCCGTGCACTCCCGCGGCGCGACTGTCCGCGGCCGCGGGAGTGCAGCGGCTAGACAAAAAAGCTAGACCGACACTTGCGGCTTGACTGACACACTGAGATTGTGTCGGTCCGGCGCTCCTTCATTGACCTTTGTTAGCTTGAACATCCTTTCTGCAGCCTCCAAACTGCATAACTATGATACATGTGTAGTTCTGTTTCATTTCAGATCCTTCTATGTACAAGCTTACCAAGGTTCGTGTATGCTCTGACGAGAAAACTTGCGACCCGTTGTAGGACATAACAAAAGGCTCTGATTTTCACTGATTACGTCCTGTCCTTTCATAAGACTGTAATTTTCATCGATGACACTACATGCCTGATGTGGGCCTGTCACTCTACAACCCAACCCAGGCCATCGCCGTTTTCCCCAAAATTTCGCTTTTTGATGGCTCGATAATGCAACTGGTTTGAGGGTTTGATGACATGCCTTTATAGCAACAGTTACTGTTGTGGACACGTCGAATAGTTACTTTACTAGTATACATGTATTAGGATCGCAAGGATCAATAGGGTTGTTTGAAGGCATTAATTGGAAAACAACAACCAGAACGCGTTTATAATTAGTACCAATCATTATTAATTGATCGACAATGGTCCTATTTAGATGGAGACAACTATAAAGGCGAGAAAGAAATTGTTTTCGTGCAGGAAGATCCGGGTGCGCGCCGAGAAAAACTATTGATAGACAATATCGATCCCTTGATGGAATTACAAGATCTCGCATGGTGCTGCGCACGTCGTCACGCGATCATGTGCCATTGCACCTTTTCAGGCTGATCTACTGCACCCTTTTCAAGCTGATCATATACCACTGCACCTTTTCAGGCTGATCCATTGCACCCCTTCAGACCGATCATATACCACTGCACCTTTTCAGGCTGAATATCGTCGACTGACAGAACAGGTTCGAGATGTTAGCGTCAACCTAAAACACGGCCGCTCACGGGGGAACACAAACTTCAGGGTGAGCATTGCCGACTCATTCGGCGGGGAAGGTTTGGCTACGAAAGATGGGAGCACAGCTATATCTCGCTGAAGCTCCGAAACTCTCTCCTCTCAGCCCAGACGCGGATCCAGAGGGGGGGGGGGGTTGGGGGTCGTGACCCCCCCCCTGCTCGCCACCACCAATTGTTTTTTTTTTCAATAATTTGCGACAGTAAGCAAAAAATCCGCAAAAAAGCTCCTATTTTGATACTGAGATGCCAGGAAATCGCGTCTACGGCCTTCTAGATTTCAAAATTTTCTGGGGGAGACACCCCAGACCCCCTGTCCACGCCGGCATCGTCGACGTCCGCCTGCAACGACCGCCCTTGGCGGCCCTGACCCCCCTCTGCCCAAAATCCTGGATCCGCGCCTGCAGCCGGCCGCTCACATTGTAGGGAGGGGTAGGGACTTTAAATGGCCTGAGTTTCTCAAGATTATACCGTGATTAAACATAGTTGTACTGTCTTCCAGAGATTCGTAGGGAACCGTGAGCGTGCAGAGGAACCGACCCCTGTCCTCTACCGCACCCAGCTCGCTGAAAGCATGAAAGTCTTCCAGCAGAACAACAACAGACGACCGCTAGTCCCCGAACCGCAGGCCGAATACACCCGATGTCGACCGGTCATGGGTCCGAGGCCGATGTCTGTACAATCTGAGAGAAGGTATGACAGAATTGTAGGATGTGTTTTGGTTGTGCAAGCACGCCATTTATCCTCCCATGACGCCTTTCTTTTGGAGGGTATAATGCCCATATTTTAAGACGTCGGATTATGCTTCATAGTGTGTCATGCACGGTAGGTCGTGGGTTCGAATCCCGCAAAGGAGTGCACGTCCAAGTTACACGCAAGATACGCAGCCGTCGTAAATTGTTAAATGTGACTTCTTTTATTGTAGGCCCATCTCAGCTATGGAAGGACAGCGAGAGCGACCGAAGTCATCCATACCCATCACAAGGGATACTGAATCAAGCCCCGTCCCAAACGGTGCGGCCCAATACGATAGTCTGACATCGGCCTGTATCTACGATCTCACCGACAGTGATAAGATTGACTCAGGTTATGGTGACGTTTACAGCATAAATGATGACGAAGACAGCAGCGTCAGTGACGGTGGTGACGGTGGCGACAGTGACGCATCTGAAGAGGGTCCGGAACCGGAAGTGGATGAAAAAAGAAAGATACCGGTTCTGTCACTTCGACCGGATGTAGTGGATTTCAGTTACGCCACGGATGGTAAACGTGACTATGGAAAATACGATTTTGATGCGACAGATGTCGCTGTGGAGCCGTGTGAATTTCCCTATGGCGGCCCGGGTGGTTTTGAAACGGTTGATTTCAAAGACTTGAGTAAATTTAATAAAGATTGGCGTATTATGATCAAAAGGCGTCCGAAAGTAAAGGAAGAGGAATATTTGGTTGATAGACTTTTAGAACTTGAGCGGCTGGCCACGAAGACCGTGGAATGGGAAGAACGCAGGCGTGAACGTTGCCGAGCGGCAAACAGACGGCGTCAGGCAGAGAACGCCGCTGCGAAAAAAGAAGGTAGAATCAGGGTGCAGAGTGCGAAGTACCGAGGTGCTAAGTGCTGTTCGGAGTGTCTCAACCAAGCATGCACCGGAGACTGCCCCATGAAAAAGACGTCTGCTCAATATTGTGTACATTGCCGACAGGAATATTGTGACGGCCGGTGCGTCCACGTGACATACAACAACCACAGTCGGCATTCTCCGAGTTCCGAGGAGGAGGACGACGATGAAAAGCCGAAGCCAAAACCTCGTCCCCGGTCGTGTGTGCCATGCCAGCGAAAGAATACTGCAAAATACATCAACGCCAACCAAATCCTCTTGGGGAGGCCGAGGTCTAGTCACGCCACCTTTAGTCAAGGACGGCAGACGTCTGTCGTAAAAGACGGCGTGAAAATAGATGATGCTGCGAGTGTCCATAAAGATCTTGTGAAAGAACTAAACAAAATTGGTTTGGACGCGGACCAAGTCAGTCGGCCGAATACCGCAAAAGGCCGAAAGAAGTTTCGGGGCAGGGCTTCGGTTGTTCCTGGTAAAAGTTATGTCTCCCAAAGAAGGGATTCTATACAGAAAGAAAGTAGAGTAAAATCAGCTCCTGCTCGACTGAGGCGGGTGAAGTCAGCAGCTCAGAAACGCCCTACAACTGCCTCTTAGGACTATTCACAACATCTTTGGGTTTATGGTTTTCGAAACGCCCGGAGACGTTTTGTTTGAAATGACTATTTATTTTTTGTATAATTTGTTTGTTTTCGCCATTTCAACCAAATATTACAATAAAGAGAATACTCGTTCAAAATTTCGTCTTAACTATCACGTCATTTTCACCCATAAAGACACATGTATTTAAAACGTTTGCCGCGTTTGACGACTGCCTGTACCAGAAGTGGGCAACCTCACTTATTCTCAGTAGGCCTGGTGGACTAGCTGATAAGTTGTATCAGTAGTGGGCTCTGCCTGGCTGTCTTATAGTAGTGGACTGGCTGATTGGCTGTACCAGAACTGAGCTACTCTCTGGTGAGTTTGAGTAGGCCTAGTGAACTAGCTATAAGGCGTAACCGTCGTGGGCTCTGCGTGGCTGTACCAGTCGTGGGCGAGCCGACTGGCTGCACTACTAGTAGGCCTAGTGAGCCTGCCGACTGGCTGTACCAGTATAGTGGGCTACCTGATTGGTTCCACCAGTAGGCCTATAGTGAACTAGCTGACTTGTTGTACCAGTAGTGGGCTCCGACTGGAGATAGGCCTACGTGTACTAGTATTCTACTTCTTTATTGGCATTAGGCCTACATTACAGTCTAGTGCGTTCCATGCCTAAAGAAAATTTACTGGAAAAGAACTTGCGTATTATTCATCATTCTAAATAGGCCTACCTAAATATATGGAGTGTGTTCCTATCGGTTTAGTATAGGCTACCGGTATCTATTCCGTGAACAACCAACGTTGCTAGTTGATATACAATGTAATTGATAATACAAATGACTTCATATGTCAGAGCGTCCGAAGGAACCAACAACCAGTAAGGCTACAGTCATGAACAACCAGTAACTTCTGAGACAATCGCCACCAGCAACAACGTTAACTGCGCAAACTTTATTCAGTGAGCAAGACATGTAGCTGTCCATCGCGGCTCGGATCGTCGAATACGGACATAACGCATTGTCTGGACAGGCAGGGAACTTGGCAAGTTTTTCGTTGGAATACAGCAAAACCATGAATCGTTCCATTTTCGATGGAAGCCCCGCCTTCTCCTGCGGAGTGAGGGTTGCAGATGTCATGCAGTCGTGAAGAACGAATTCTAAGTTGCCGTTGAACGGACCTCTTTGGCTGATGCGGAATTTCCTGTTGGTTTGTTGGAGGAAGTTGGTCGATGTGAGGGGCTTGTCAGGCTTGAAGAGACCAAACGCTGTGAATAGCGGGATGAGACTCCCACTGTGTCCAAAGCCGAACACCCCGCGGTCGTAACTGAAAGATGAGATTCGAGACAAGTACATCATCATGCAAGTAAGGATGGTTGTTAAAGACTTCCATTGGAAGTCGACTGCTTCCCAATGTGACCGAATCTAACGCCATCTATATTGGCGCCTCCAACAATATCTTTACCACCATTCAATTGGACTAGAGAGACCGAGACCCTCAATCCCATGACATAGGCCTACAGCCGGGCATCAGGCGAAGGGGCATTAGATTCCATAGCCTAAGTACGTACTTTTTGTTGTTTTTGACTCCGTCCACAGCGGCGTCCATCTTGGTGAAGACATCTTTCACCAGAGGGCAGGCCATTTCCTGATTAATTTTGTAGCCATACGACTCTTCGTAGTAAGTCTTGAAATTAGAAAAGAAATGGTGAAAACAGATCAATTAGAAGGTACAGTCTGGATTCGGAGCCCGTCGGCTGCCGTAAAGTCGGGATTCGGAGCCCGTCGGCTGCCGTACAGTCGGATTCGGACCCCGTCAGCTGCCGTACAGTCGGATTCAGACCCCGTCGACTGCCGGACAGTCGGGATTCGGAGCCCGTCGACTGCCGTACAGTCGGGATTCGGAGCCCGTCGACTGCCGTACAGTCGGGATTCGGACCCCGTCGGCTGCCGTACAGTCGGATTCAGACCCCGTCGACTGCCGGACAGTCGGGATTCGGAGCCTGTCGTACAACACAATCGTTCTTGGACCGGAGAGGAAGGTGACCGCCCTGCAAACCCCATCTGATCACACTGCCGACTGGCCTATCTGACCTGTCTTTCTGTCCCAATATCCTTACCTCCGTATCCAGAAAATATTCCATCATTACGGCATCCTTGTCGTCGAAGATATAACACCATATCGGTTTTTTAATCTTCTCAGCTAGCTCCGCTTGACACATGTAGTAGAGATCTTTCATGACTTCACGATCTGTGAAGATAAATCGTGACTCACAAGATTTGGTAGTAAGGCCTACAGCCACTTTATACCTCGACACCGAAATTTTTATTGCTTGTAAATAACTGTGTGGGTTGCCTACATGCACTCCCAACAGTAAAGATCCGTTACCCACTGTTTCTTTCCTTCTTCCTTGCTGCAAGACAAGAAAGAAGGAACGCGATGCATGTGGAAACCACGGGGTCAAGAGCGGGAAACCACTGCAACGGATACGGGGCCAAGAGGGAAAGAGCAGGGGCCAAGAAGTTCATACGACTGCCTTCGGCGTCCATTGCTACGACGTCCATCCGCTCCAAGGAGGCTCGTCTTGCTCCTTGAAACCACTCTCGCAGAAGGAATAGCTCCGATCTTTCGAGTTGTGTACGTCTCCTTCTAACCTACCTTTATCGATCATCGTATCTTTGTAGGCTTCCAACCCAAGACGCCGCTTCACGTTCTTCAGAACAACCGCCATCTCTGGCCCTTTGAGAAATTTGTGCGCCTCGATCACGGCGGTATCGTTGTCGTCAACTTGTACCTTGTACTTCTCGCAATAGTCATAGAAACGCGTCTTGAAGTTGTCGACAACCAATTTGAAATCCTTCGGACCCTTCTTCAGAGCAGAGCTAAAGCCGTCAATAAATGCTTTGGCACTATCGTATGTCCTATTCGGAGAGCTTGTGAAGAAGTTGGTGTTACTTGGGTCAAATGACAAATCCGGCCAAAACTGTACCACGCGTTTTCCGTATTTCTCCATATCTTCTTTACCGACGGGAGTCAGTAATTTGTCATCATTTATTTTCCAGGGTAGCTTATATTTGGCCAACCACTTCGCCCCGAGCGTGTTGCGATATTTTCCGCGAAATTGGGCGGCGAAGTCCCGGGCGTTTTCCATGTCTGAATCACCCAAGTACCTGTGGCCGTGACGGCTGAACGAGTACAGATGGATTGGTTTACAGATCTTTGACCACGGAGCTGCCGGCCGTTTGCTGGGGAAGCCAGAGGGGAAGTTGTTGGCGAACACCGTGCGGTAGTTCGTTTTGCTTCCCAGGCGACTTAGGCCGTCTTGTGAAAGACCACCGGATGGCATGTCTTGTTGCTGCGAGTGAATGAAACATGCGCCTAATACGGCGGTCAGTAGAAGGATCTTCATCATGAAGGTTGCTGAAAACAAAGGTAGATGGTGTAGGAGCATGTTAGTGACGCTGGGCTGGACACACTTCTTGAGGGGGGTAGCGAGCATAAAGGGGTCGTAACCCTACGTCAGGCCTAAGCCAGGCGTAGTGCTGCTCGCGGCCCTATCCTCGACCACAAAGTGGATCTAATGATCTCGGCCAAACTGAGTGCCCTTACCTGCCTTCTAGTCAGTGTCCTCGCCGACGACCCAGACCGAATGTCTCTCTCTTATAATATGATATGACTTATAATATGACTTAAGATGAGTTGACATTGATAAAAATATTGTACAGGCATATCAAAGTGGATAAAAGCACATTCACTCGTGATCGACGCGGGCATGACCAGGCTTTCAACAGTCGTTCTGGGCCGTGCCATCAACAAGAGGGCTATGGGCCTTGCGCTCAGCTGACGTTCGCAGGCTTTCAACAGCGGAGTATCAAAATCCTGTGTCAAAAGTTTGCAAGAATGAACTTAAAAAACTTGTACTCCATTAAATTGGATTTATTCTGTATATAAAAAGTTGATACAGGCTTTTGCTGTACATAAGCCGTTTGATTTACGTCCTCTTACAATTGAACACATTTACATGTACAGAAAGATGCAGAACTAATTCTTATGACTAAAAGCAAGAGAAAATCAAGAGGGACAGTGGGCAACCTTCCGCCCATGGGACCAACTGTGACTTTTTACAGAACAGGCCAGCAATGGCAGGGTGTCACAGTGCTGTAATACTAGTATACCATGCTTATAATGGATGCCATCATCCCAAAGTAATCAAATGTTAGTGGCTATTCTTAGCGCTCACCGCTCCACCACCACACACGAATGTGAAGGAGGAGGTTGCAAACATTGAAACCCCTGATAACCTCAGGTTGTCCATTTGTGGCCTGGATCAACACAAACATTCCAGAGATGTAGTCCTCTGATGGTAACTGCTTGGATATGATTGTTCAATTGCTAGATACAAGACAAAGAGGGCATTTCCCTGATGTAGTTTTAGTGGAAGATTTGACATTCACACTAGTCTAGATGCCCGTTCCCTCTACAGAGGTTTCCCGTGCCCACCACACAGCTGGCTGGTAGTGGTAGTCCTTCTTACTTTCAAGAACCAACAGGCATTGCAACTATGGACAAAGACCTGTGGAAACTACACCAAGTACAGGGCAAGAGTCTTTTCTTGAGTTCTATACCGGTTACTGAAAAGTGCCTGAGGAAGACCCCGGTTGGGGTCGAAAATTTGCGAAATTTTGGAAGTCGACTTCCTATATATCATCATGTACAGGGCAAGGACAGGAAACCACTGTAGTGTAAATGAGCCTTCCCTCAGAGAGCAGCGAATTAACAATAGGCCTAAGTCCCTAAACTTCATCCCTCAGACTACTCCAACACGTACAAGTGAATGTCATGGACCAGACTATGACACAATGAATAAGACAATATTCTAATACTATCTTTAAGCGAGGTTTTACAGCGGAACCATTTTTACTTGGAAACTGTACACAATACATACAAGGCAGCGTGGCGCTGAACCCCAGTTGCATGAAGATGACTTAACTCGAGTTTTTCATAAATGTTTTAAATTGAATTCCTTCTATTAGTAGTTCAATGCCTTGGCATTGTCATCTTGTGATATCAAAGCCGCTGATTACTTCGTCTTTGGACGTGGCTCCACTCAAAAGAGAGTAGAGACCGAAGGCATATAGTTCAAGGTCGTCCGTTGTATACGCCTATATTGCCTTCTCTCTGTCAGCCATAAATCTGGGGTTCTGGACAATGAAACCAGTTGACTTGTGATCCCACCCTCCAGCAGAGGCTCAGAGAAGGTCCCTCAACACATACGGCTGTGGTGGCAAAGATTCAAAGAAGAAAAGAACAAACTTTACTGGTGCAACAGGGAATTCAGCTCTTTCTATGTCATAATGACACTAGATAGGCAAAACTGTGCAATAAAGACGGAAATGAAATGAAACTGGTCAGAATCCGTTAAAAAATTGCCACAATATCATGAACATTTTTTACACAGATACATATGCTTGTAAAAAATTCAGTATATCAAGAATTGATGAGAAATTATACCATTCCTGGTTATACAATACCACTTAGTTCACAACTACACACATGACCTTTGAATCCAGGCATGTTGACAAAGAAACCTACAAAACATGTCTGCAAATTTCACAAAATATGCACAACATTACGCAAATAAGTTAAAACTGACAATTTCATTAATGCACTTCCATAATGAGCAATACGCAAGGCACTCCCCGTCGCCCCCCATTCACATATCAACTACTACCTCGTTACACGCAGTTTATTATTGATCAACGAGCCCACTACAGAAAATACTACCTTTCCTAATGATATATACATTGTGATAATGGCAGTTATGATAAAGACAGTGTCTGGTGGACTTTCTCAACGCTGGATCAGGGGCAATCATGAAGTTTTATATCATACATGGTGTCACTATTAATAGCAAATGACCTTGAATAGGCAAGCAAGGCTGAGAAAGGTTCGAAGCATGAATTTGGGACCTGCTTGATAAGCATTAAATTCATTGGTCTGATGATCTTTATGAATACAAAAGACAGGAATGTTTGATCCAGAATTATGGATGAAATGGTTTATTACTATGAATAAATGATATTGCGAAAAGATAACATATTAGTGCCTTGCTTCTGGTGGCAAACTTGAAAAGCCCATTGGCTAACTTGGACACCACTGGAGTTCCTTATGGATTGATTGATAATCAGTGTTGGCAAATTTGGAAATGCAATGAACACAAAAACCCTTCATATTCTTTTCTTGTAACGTTTTGGCCCTCTTTGGCAGAATAGTGAAATTTGCAGAAATCATGATTACCACAGCAACCATGCATGCACCGTAATAGGCTACACTCTACTCTTTCATCTTATTAGACTATAGATCCAATCAAAAAGGATCATATCCAAACCTAATGTTTACTATACAAATGATAACCCGTCAAATGTCCATTTCAAAACAGAATGTGTCCAGCACACGTCCGACAAATCTAAAATGGCTCTTCTCACGATCCAGTACCCAATGATACTGGGAAGCCAAAGTGCTTTTCACTGTAACAGTCTCAGGGCACTTCTCATCATTACCCCCAGTCTGCTCCAGAAACCTTCTGGACCCATATTCATAAACATACTTAAGTCAAAGTGTGATAGTTATCTTTTGTGTTGAACAAAGGATAAGTGCCACACTTAGACTTAAGTAGTTTTATGAATACGGGGCCTGGGGAACACGTTGAGCAGCCCATTCAGTGCTTGTTCCTTTCCGACCAAGGTTGAGTGGTCCTACCGTCAACAGAAGCATTGTGCTTGTTGGAGGGTGAAGACAGGTTGAATCAGCCGATTTTTGATGTCTATGTGATGGACCATTCTATTGAGAAATGGACTCATGAGAGGAAGAGCAATGAAACCCAAAGCTCATCTGGTTTGATAGACATTACATTTACCATGTGCACCTCTGACACATGACACAGGGCGAACCTGCTCTGACCTTGACCTTATGAATTGTCTGCGGCCAGATTTGTTCCCCTCTTTCACCAACTCGTCACCGAGACACAGATCTCCGTACCAGGAGACTCTGGATTTCACCGCCGTTACAAATGATAATAAGAGAATGACTGATATATGAAAAGCATCTTGATTATTGAAACGTCAAGATGTCCTGCCCTGCTGCCCAAGAAAAAGTTTGGGAAAGACATCTTCTTAGGTCGTGAGGCAACAAGTCGGACTAGTCAAGTAATCAACATGAAGTGCGGAGAACAGAACGTTTTTATTTCAAGTTATTCTGTATTTCAATGAAAAATTTAGGAAACCGAGCCTTCATAGCCAAACTTGGGCATAGGTCATGTTTTACAAGACAGTGAAGTACAAGATGAACTGGAGTAATGTAATACTCTTTCTTTCTTCTTCAAACTGTTGTTTGGGATGCAAGCAGGAACTCAACGTTCCGTTCCCCGCACATAATTTCCCTCCTTCCCCTTCTGAAGAGTGCCGCGGTTGTTAGTCTTCTCACGATGCTGGGTGTCGTCGTCAGCCTCCTCATCAGCGTCGCTGCTGTGCGGCGTCAAACCTCTCTCGTCTTCTGTCGTCGTCAGCTCGTACTCCGACAAATCCGACACGTCCGTGATGCTCTCGCCGCGACGACTGATCGACGTATCGTCTCCATATTGGACAACGCTGCTGTTTGTTCCCTCAGAAATCATGGATATCTTGTCTAGCGTCTTGGATGCACGTCTCCTGAGTGGAGGGGGGTAGTTGCGTCTAAGCAAAGATGCCTTTCTTCTTTTCTTTTTTGTGTTTATCTTTCCCATCAATGGAACTGGAAAGAGACCTTAGAGGGTCAAGAAACATGAGTCTCAACATAGAACGATCGTGCAGGATTAGGATATACCAGAATCTTGGGTGGGAAAGGTGACAGATATGAAACACACAGGTGGTCTCCCCCTTACAGGTCTCACAGACAGAATGAATGGGAAAATGAGGAAGGGAGCGCAAGAAAATGGGCAAATCTTCGAAATGAAAAGGTTTACATTCTCTCCTTTTCAGATGTAAATCATTGCTTCAGAGAGGATAAGTTTGCACTCATACAGGGTATAAGTTAGCACCCGTGGTTTCAGACGACTGGTCACCTTTCCAAAGCAGACGACAGCTGGACGAACGTGAGCTAAAGCTAGAAATAAACAAGGATTAAAGCCATGCTACCTCAAGATCTGTGAAGACATTCATCATATTCACCATCAATGTCACAGCAATTCCTTATTTCCAACATAATGGTCTGATGTTGAGTACCGGTATTTGCTGATTATGTCCCCCTTCCCCCCCCCCCCCCCCCCCCGGCAGTCTTGTGCTGCTTGGAATCAATTTCTTTGTCAGGTATGAATAGAGTAAGAATGCTGGGGAATCTGACTTCACAGATCTTCTATAACAAAGCATACAACAGGTTCCTGAATCTAAGGTGTAGAACTGTGGGTCATATCTCAACAGACTACAGCAGGAAGGCTAGCCATGACTACAACAACAACAGTGGCCATGTAGGTCTGACCAATACCCGTAGATTCCTATATTTCACTACCGTTGCTAGGCTTAGATTGTTCATAACTCTTCTAAGTTAAGCCCGTTTTCTACTACAGCAGATTCTGCTGTAGCGGAGAGTGGTGCAGTTTTCACAGTGTTTTGGATAATCCTTCGATGATTTAACAATACATGGTGTGTTGATTATCGCAATGCCTGTGAAAACCGCTTTGCTCACCACAAGCCGCGGCGGAATCCGCAGTATTGGAAACAGGCCTTAAAGGCTCGTTTCCACTATAGCGGATTCCGGCGAGCGGGGCGGTTTTCACAGGGCTTTGGATAATCCTTCGATGGTTTAACAATACAATGGTCTATTGATTATCCCAATGCCTGTGAAAACCGCTCCACTCGCCGCAAGATGCGGCGGAATCCACTATAGTGGAAACAGGCCTTTAGATTTATATCGGAAACAGCTTGTATGTGGTTTTACATCCTTTCAATGATTGTCTGTCCATTGAAGCAGAACAGAATGGAAATGGCCATTCTACAGAACTAGTTCAAATCAACTGTGTCACTGGACTGAGGACAAGTAGATAAAAGAGAAAGTTTGGAACTATTTCAAAAATGCATGTAAATGGNAACATTTAGAATTAGAGTGCGAGGTGTGGTTTCATTGGGAATGAGCGTTTTTGTCACTACTGTCCTGAACTAGCTTGTAGCTGAACTACAGCTCCGATTGAGTTAGCCTACTGAAAGACAGCCTTATTGAACAGCACCTTTCCTACTGCAGAAAGTTAGATGGCCATTCACCGTGTGGCATTTACCCACCATCGAAGATAAGTGGTCGATGAAAATTGATGATTGTTTCAAAAATATTTCAAATTTTTCAGTTTGGATACGGCAAGGACCGAAAATTGAGTGACAAGATTTAATGGGTGTCAAAACTGATGGATCAAAACCTTTAGACAGACTGAAATGACTCAAACTGCGGGTGTTGATGGCCCTTTTCTAACCAAGCCTGGTTAGCAAGGGATTTTGTTAAAGGATGTGGGTGTTATTTTAGATAGTCTGACAAAATGCCTATGTACCTTTAATGCCTCTTGCCTCTGCTTCTAAAGAAAGAAGATGAGCAGTTGATAGTTATCCACATTTTAAAGGAACCATTCTCTCACTGGCTAGCGGGTTCTTGTATTTTGCCAGATGTCGTTTTAGAGGATTGTGAAATGAGGAGTACCCGGATGGCCCGCCAGTAATTATGATATTAATATAGGCACAAGACACAGTTTATTAAACGGCACAGTGCTACCTGGTCAAGCAGGGTTCCTTTCGTGAACACAGTGGAACCTCCCTTAGAGGACACCTCTGCCAGGAGGACACCTCTCTATGTCGAAATTCAGGCCCGAACTGATCACTTCTGCTCATGCTGTCAGGTCACATAGGCCATGGATTTAACCACAAGTTGGCAAAAACCTGACGATAGTTGGTCAGGAACCCTGTTTGACCGAACCATGGGGACGATAAGATTGGGAATACAAGACTTTCCCACCTCATCAACCATATCTATGGCAACTAACGGGTACACATCATTCTAAGATGTGGCTGCGGACTGGGTCATCTGACAAACAGTAGTTGATACTTGCAGCATCTAGAAGAAGGATATAACATCAGCAGTGTTATGCGAAGACGCACCAAACTACGATGTGCCTTTCTCCTACAAGCCAAAAGCAGAAAGACCACTGTGTATCTTCCTAAAGATCACTGTGTACCTTCCTTTTCTGAGAGGAACTGTTATCTGTGGGCAAGGTACAATATCTATCATCTAACACTTCTATCTCAAGACATCATCATTTGCATGATGACCGTGGGAAGGCCTACCTCAGCTAACAGAATGTTCAGAACAAACTGCCGTATCAACGACTTCTAAACCAAGTTCTCTCACAGAATAATCCATTTTGGGAGAGCAAGTTTTGAACCCTCCTTACTTCACAATTAACGATATCTTGCATCTAGTGGCCCTACCTCCTAACACACCTTTTTAGTTCAACATGGCTAAGTATTTCTAGGACAGACAATGCACATCACAAAACAGAAGAGACAGTGATCTACCAAAAGCACTACCGGTATATGACAAAACATCACCAGCAACCAAATCATACAGAGAAAAAACGCGACCTAGTTTTACCCTACACACAGGGCGTCCCAAAATCTAAGCGGGAAACAGACGTGCGGTTGTTTCTCCGAGTATCCCGGATATTACGAACCCACCTGTCTTGGTTTACTCGATGCCTGGATAACCGTAGAAGGACAATCAAGGTCGGTATAATTTGAGGACAGCACACTGACTATCTAGTCTGTTTTGACATCCACAGGATGAACAATTGTTCACTGCACCCTTGAGGACAATTGTTCGTCAAGTACATGTCAAGGTACTCCACACCTGAGTAGCATTGCATGGTCCCATCGCAAGCAGTGCCCCGTAATTGAGCAAAAGGGAAAGGGTGAACGAATAACGAAGACTTTGAACGCAGAATGCAGAACGATTTGAAAATATCTGACAAGCCAAATACTGCGGACATTGCTTGTAAAACAGATTCAACAACTGACATGAAGGGATTCAAACTTGGCTTCAAGCAGGCGAGACTGATTATAGACAACACCACACACTAAACACGGAGGTTATTTCTCACATATTATCAAGTTATGGGTGTCCAGTGAACCCCATTTCAACTGACAGAAGGACGCTTTAAGCTGTGCAGTATTAGCTTGGTTTGGCGCTGGCCCATTAGTAATTGTGCCCGCCCTACCAGAAATATAACTAATAGAACTTACGAGGTTGATCTTCTTATTGAACTGTAAAGTTTGACATAATGTGAATGGAATCACGAAGCTTACTCCCGCAGGGTTTGGAGAGTCAAGAATGTGAGTTCTGGGAGTTCAGTGCAATGGGATCTGTGGTCTTAACTACACTTTAACAGAAACTGTGAATGATATAGGAAAACTCCGTCCCCCGAGGCTGCATATCAACTTTTGGTAGCGATCGCATGCAGAGACGGTGGGGAAAACGCAAACACAGAGGTAGCACTGACTCCCAACTTGGATTACAAAGCTCAGGGCATCCAGTCTTGATGTTCTACAGGGAATCTGGAAAGAAGGTGCTGCTGACTCTACTCTGAATGTTTTGTGGAGTCGGCAGTACTTCCAATTCCCTGTGAAGATTTAAATAGATGATATCACTCCAAAAGAGTGCAGCACCTGACTTGGCAGCGTCATAACATCCCGCACGTCATTTCATGATGTCTTGACCTGAGACGAAAAAAAATCAAATTGTTTCCTGATGTCATGATCGCTGAAACAACAGCATTTTTTTTAGAGTCATGTCTTGGCGTTCAGAAATGACATGCGGGATGTCATGACGATGCCCCGTCAGGTGCTGCACTCTTTTGGAGTGATATCGTCTATTGGGATGAGCAAAGTGTATTCTGATAATAGTAACAGAACTTACAGGGTGGATCTTCTTATTGTTGAACTGTAAAGTTTGTCAGGGCAAATAATAATAACATGTTTCTAAGGAGAAAGACATAGCTTCCTACCGGACTCGATCAGGATGTGAATGGTTGGGTTTTCTATGTTTACTCAGAGGGTTGGAGGGTCAGCGAATTTGACGAAAATGGAATTCAATTCCCAGGAAAGATATCAAAAGGGGATAAGCAATCTCTATTCTACTTCTTCTCAAAAAGCGAACTTAAAATGATAACATGCAAACACAGGACATCACACTGATCATGAAGCTTTTGGTAGGATTTCAAAGACGTGGACGCATCATCAAGCTATACATTCACCATAACTATGTTATTCTCTAAACTGGTTGGTCCAGATGACATCCGTTTGTTTGGTTACTGAGCAACTGGACCAAATGAGGAAGAATCATCTACAGGGTGTACCGAACGTCATCACTGAACAAGGCCTTCAGGCGGTTAGAAGTTGTTTTCTCATTGTAGATAATTCCAGTGAGACTGAACTCATTCCTGCATGCGTGTTCTGTGCCTGAATCCACTAGGGAGTTTACTAATAAATTTGACATGACCTAGCCTACAAATTATCTACAAGACACCTAGACTAAATGCAACAACATCATGTCTTTCACAAGTGTATCAGCCATACTAGACAGACTGATAACCAATGCATCTGTTAGTTACAGCAGTTAGTGATTTCATGCTGATGATACTGAAGAAGCCAGTACATTTCCTGCAGAAGATGTACATTGTTCAATCATTCTAAAGATGGGACACTGCTACAACTGTATGCCAATGAGATTCAACCTAATTTGGCATTGCAGGGAACCTTGTGCCTTCAGCACTTCTGGTGACCTTACACCTGGTTGAGTTCATATAGTATGTTCCTCCGACATAACACAACATGCATTGACTGTGGTGCACATTTCTGACTGATACACTAGTACATTTATAACACAACTGGCATTTCTGGTCAAACTGTCATGAAAATCACTAGACACACTAACAAATGTCAAAATGAATACGTACTCTTTAGAGTTTTCTAATGATCTCCGACGTTGCTCCTCCAGTTTCTGTGACTCCTCCCACGCCAGGCGTTCCTTCTCAAACTGCTGGCGTTTCTCTTCATGTTCCCGTGTCTGCTGTTCAAGGGTTCGCTTCATCTGTTCAGCATGACGTCCAAGCTGCAAAAGGAGATATCATTCAACTGGAATCTTATGTTAGAGTTCAACACAACTCGATGGGCTGCTATTTGCGTACCCGCAACAGTTTCAGGAGATCCTAGGGGCACCCTTGACACTATGCTGCCGTAAAATGGCACTAAACGAAAGCCTCACACTGTTATGATTATCATTACTCATCCCACAACATACGGTAAACATGCATGTCAACGTACGTCTGCCTCGGAGACCTTCAGCTTCTCCTGTTTCTCCTTGACCTTCATCTCAAACACCTGCTCCATCTCCGCCTCCATCTTCTTCAACTTCATGTCATGCTCCTTCTTTTCTTCCTCCATCTGCAGGAGAGGCGATCTGAAAAACGTAATTGGGCTAAATCAGCGATCGTCACATCTCTGTACCATGTGAAGAAGTGGTAAGCCCTACAGCAAACTACCCTACATTAGCCTGTGAAGAAGGGATAAACCCTTTGGAAAATCTAGCCTACCCTAGCTTGACACCTGTGCCACAATGAAACGGTTACGAAGAAGTAGGCCTACATCCATAACTATTTGTTATCACTGGATGGAAACACTCTATGAAGAAACCTAGCTTTATCTTCCCACACTATATCAATGACTTAGGCCTACACTACACTACTAATACTGTGCACACTCTATCAAAACAGATTATTTCACATCCATGCAACGCAATGAAGGCCATCCTATCTTCTCATTCTTTTACATGCGACGGCAATGAGTTTGATATGCACCCTCACCACCAGATGGTCCACGATGGGATACATTCTTAAACGATACACCTAGTGGCAAAATCGTTTGACAACAATTTGTGGACGATACCGGTGTTTACCACCAGTTGTGCTGCAAGGACTGTGCAATACCATGCACCATAAACAGTGAAATATTCATTAATCCTTAACAATCCCTTATATTTCACCAATTTAGCGCTAGCTGAATGCTTGCAGCCCTTTATTGGTGCAAATAAGAAAACTTATGAGAAAGAGGTGCATGAGCTAAGCTATGTTCAATGCTGATATAAGCTACGAGCGATTTCAACCCCAAATCAAGTCCTGAAAACATTCAGAAAAGTGAACTAGGAGCAGAATATGATTTATTAATATCTGCCACTCAACCTTGCTGAAATTCATTCAACACAGGGCAATTAGTATTGAAAACAAAGGAAGACAAGACACGAGAGAAGAAGTCAAGTAAGAGTGCAGCAGGATTAGTCATGATTTATTGAGAAGATCCAAAAGTACAATCATTCAAGAGGAACCTAAAAACTAAAAGTTAGTAAATGAATGCTGATGCCAAGCACGTATCTCTAAACAGAACAGCTCAACATGCATCATTTTAGGGACATTTTATGACAGACCAGAATGGGATCTGCATCGTCACTGGGTAATCGTGGTTTCCTCCCGATGCTGTGGAAAGTCCATAGCAGTTGGATTGCCAGCATTGCCAGAGTGATGCAGAGGGGTTTTGAGCCCTATTAAGAGCTGTTCTGTCCGGAAACATCATTGCCCTCCAACGGACTGGTATAAGGCAGTACCGGTATCTCCATTTATGATCAGTAGGAGCATGGTTGCTTCAAGTAATAGCTAAACCTGGACTTGGTTGTGCGAGATAGTGCTACTACTTCAATGAACTACCCTCCCACTGATTGCAAAGTGAGATACTGGCTTTTACTGCAGCAGGGCCAATCTGTGCCAGGCATAATGAAAAGACATTGCAATGCATTTGAGTACATCCATCATGCATTGTCTGTGGTTGGATTCATCAAAACTGCATTTCACTAGTCATGCAGCGGGCAGGCTATGACTAGATCTAAGTCTAGCAGAGCACGCCGTTCTAGGACTTACACATTGGCGAGTCGTTTTGTGGCAGTGAGACTTTCATAAAGGGCCACGTTGTTCTTATCCGCGTCGGCCTGATCAGCCGCACTTTGGTCTCTGGAAAAGGGGCAAAGCATTGACGGGGAGAAACATTCCAACGGTGATTGCTTCCACTGTTACAGGTGTTACTAGGACCAAAGGGAAAGAGGTATGTAATGGACACAGGGTAAGGCAGGACATTGCTGATCATAAGCTGAGGCAAAGGTAAGTCCAGTATGTTGCAGTGTGCCTGTGCATTGGACAGTGTCCTGGATTTCCAAGATCCCTTCCAAACACAGATGAATTTCACAACATTTCAAACAGAATTTCAGATTTTCTCAGAATAATGTCCACGGAGTGCAATACAAAATATCTTGTAAAGTGTCTGTGAACTATAAGGCATATTGTAAGCGAAGCAACTATCAAAGCTTTCTGAATTTTGGCAATCCATCCACAGAGCAGTCAACCATTTAAGCAGTTAGTTGACTAGCAAAGAAAGCAGTCATCATCGGCCAGATGCAACTAATCTTAGACAGGGGAAATGAAAATAATGGGCATTGAACCATTGCATACACTGCTTCTGGGCACACATGTTATTCTGCATGTGTAGGTTCAGAGGCCGTGAAGCAGTTTATTCATGGCATTCTTAGAGAATTTGGTTCAACATCTTGAAATAGAAGACAATTTATTCACTACTAGAGAAGAAACCAAGGAGAAATTTTGGATTGCTTTTGGCAGGAAAAAAGAAATTTTAAATTGGCACAAAAATAATACACTATGCAAATGGGAAGTTTAACCGATGGGTGAACGAAGCAAAAGCAATGATCTCAGGACTGTTGGCACTCTGAACTCAAACTTGGCCGTAAGAACTACTGGGAAATGAGGAGACCTGGTCCTGAGACAAGAAACAAGGAATGAGATTTGCGTGTCCTGTCGCACGCACGGTGATAAACTTACTTGGTATTTGGTGTGGCCTTGACTTTTCCATCTTGGGTGGTGACTGTAGCCAGCTTGTTGTACCTGAAGTTCTCATAGTGGATGTTATTGGTGACGTCCTTCAAGTCTTGCATGTGCGTCCTGGAAAAGAGAGGCAGGGTTAGATTATAGAGCATCCGAGATGAGGATCGTGATGCGGAAGCCGTTGCTGTGAATGAGCCAGTAGCTTATAAGCTGTGGTACACCAAAAACTTGTCTAATCCTGATGAAGCCTTCACACCATATGCGCCTTGTTGAGATAAGCAAAGACAAGCCATGATGCTTGATGCAGCCATCGTTGGCAGCCTTGACAGTTAGTGAAGAAAGCAACAATGGCATGATATCTTTCTGTTGAATGCCGGGATTAATCCCTGCCAGGTATCAGTCAACCATCTGTCGTGTATAGACTCAAACTGGATTAAACTTGACTGCTTTTTAATCAATCTACAATCACTTTGTCAACTGAGCCAGACAGCTTAACCACGAAAGTCAGGCAGAGTTAGATATCTGAGGAAGACCACCAGATCACTGCTTTATGGCATGGAGAATCTCGAACAACAGTCGATGCCAAATGATTCACCCATAATACATTACTTCATTGTTCATCCATGATGACTCGGAGTCAAATCAACATTACTGATGGAAGTGAATTGAAAATGCAATGAAAACGCCAGCTGATGTCAAAATATGGTCCAACTGGCAACTAAGTTTGTATCTTGACAGAATAACTTGTCAGACTAGATTCTTGGGTTTGGTTTGGTTATAACCCAAGATGATATATTTTTTTAACTGAAGACAAAACATGACTTGTTCAACACAGCAGCCAACACGGAGACAATTATACTATGACTACCAGTAATACTTCCAGTTTCTCTGACCACAGAACAATGTTTTAGTGAATGTGCCAGCCGCATTCGTTAAGTTGACAGTTAGTCTAAAGCTAGTGAAAGGACAACACACAGAAGTCATGAAAAGAGAAGAGAGCGATAAAATAGTTAGTGGAAAGATGGAGTGAAAAACATTTGAGCAAATACATTTGTATTCCCGCTATGTCCCAAGGGGTGCGTGTAGCTTTGGTTTGGGGGTTGAGTAGTGATTGTTTTCCACACTCAGAACTGGACCCTATCCATCTGATCAGATCAGTGACTTTGTAAATGAACAACCGTCCTTGGAAAGTGCAAAAGTTTACAACATCGACTATTCACATTTCCCATCAGATAAAATTTGTCGAGGCAACCCTACACTGATTTGTTGACACAATTTGCGAAGATGTCTTGAAGTATGAAATGCTACCAGACAACAGAGTGCAGCTTTCTTATTCAAATCCAAGTATTTTTACCATTGTAGTGTTGCCCTGACAAAAATACTGAAATATGGTACATCGAACAAGAAGAGGACCACTTTCTCAAAACACTCTCAACAAAGATGAGTCTTTTTCTCACATACGCAGCTGGAATCCAGAAGAAATAATGATAGTGTGTGACAGAGACAAAAGATTGGTGCTGACAACGGGCTGTCTTTGCCTTTGACGATTGGATCATGCCGACTGACCAGAGCTCCTCCTGTTGCCAGTCAGTCACAGTTTCCTTCACTCCACTTCTTCTACAGACTCTTGTTGACTTGACACAACTTGCTAATTTGTTGATGGTATATACAACGAATATACTCTAGTTTCTTGTTTTTAACACACCTTTTAGATATTCAAGGCGGGCACTGAACACGCCACCCCCGCAATACGTACACAAAGGGTCTTTCAGTTCATTCACCATGGATGACCAATCGCTGGGCTGCACGGTGTCTGCACCACTCGAGACGTCTAGGCCTTTTCGGGCCATCTAGTCAACGTGGTCAATTTCATTCAACTACCAAATCACAAGTCATTGATAGTCTGATCAATTACAACGTGCGGTCAACTAAATTCAATCCTACCTCACCCTATCTCCGCCTTGGCCTTTTACTCCAAGAGGCCTTTGTCATGCTCAATGCATATTACGATGGAGGCGGTCTCACCACCTTGTAATGAAGGTGTGTTAAAAACAAGAAACTAGAGTATGCCCTATAAACCCTACTTTTACATATACATACTACATCTTCTCTCGGCCTACCATCAAGTCAAGCCCAGTAGCCAACCTTATTAACTATCAAGGCAGTAAGAGAAAAGGGCATACAGGGTATTTAACTGCTTTATGTACACTCATTTTCTTGTACTTCTTCCTACGTCCTGCAAGATACCTACATGATAAGATAGTATGTACATATGAGATACAGTTCGGGTAGAAGTTTCATTCTCTGAAGAAAAGGAGCAGTAGAACAAAGCTATTTTACATGAAGGTAATGCCTAGAGCTGGCTTCTTCATGCAGCGTGAACACCGCAGATCAACAACTGTGAGGATGACCTGTTCCTGAATGATTAAACAAAGCGACACATGAAATGAATTACATCTGCAAATGATGAGTCCCGGTGAAGAAAGAGTGAACTCAATACAGTTCCTAACCTAACACAAACTGCCACCACTTCATTCACGTATGTGCATACAATTCCTAAATGACAGGGCTCCCGTGTTGAAAAAACAGGGCTGGATCACAGAACTGTCTTCATATCTTGACACAAGTTGTTTTACTGGTGTATGAACCGGAAATCATTGCAACCAGTAGGAGTTGTCAGTGAGTTGACCAATAGATGTCACCACAGCCGAATTCAATGCATATAGCGGACCCATTCATTCCTGATTGAGCACTAATCAAGAGAAGTTTCTTTTGTATTGGTCCCATAGCCTAGAATTGTGCTGCCATCTTTTGGCAATACGCACAGCTAACTGCTCCTCCTATTCAGTTGCAAGAGGCCAGGCAGAGATGGTCCGTCCTCTCCTCCAGGATGAACATTGCTTCTTGCTGTCTTTATCCCTCACTTCAACTCTAAAACGAAGTCACTTTACCTTGCTTCATCCACTGTTGATATGGCTGCATACAGCAGAGGAGAGGAATTCGGGCGACATGCCTGGCATGCCAGGATGTTCATCAAAATGCACCAGGTCAGATGTTATTCTGTAGAAGTTCAAAGCCACTTTCAGTTGAGCCTAAATCCAACCAACATACATCCCGCCTACGGACAGTACCTCCATTGGTAAGCCCGAGGATTGTGGCCGATTGAAGTATCAGTGCTATTTTGTACCACTACACCACGTTTCCATGTCCCAGTATAAACAGCCACCTACTTTGATTAACTATCAGACCTCTTAAAACTTGGATTCTTTCACCACCAATATGATAAGGGAGAGTAATGCATGCACAGAAGTCCATACCATGGACAAAAGTTAGAATTGGGAATTTTAAGAAGTTCGAATAAAATTAACAGAAACAACAATATATGAATAGAATCTGACACGTATTTCTAAGACTTAACGAAGATTTTAAAAATTTGAAAGTCTTTCCCATGTATACATGTAGAATGTGTGGATGACAAACATTTTGGGAGCCCTGGTTTATAGTTCATGCAGTGGCAGGAACCCTCATCCAACTTTGGCAAATGCTCTGTTACACATCCACCATGGACAACAAGGATTTTAACCATCAGATAACCATACCTTGCGGCTTTTTTGATCATCCTATGGTCAAACAATGGTGACTAACTTTTCAAGTGAGATATCTACCGGTACTCTTGTCTAGTCCTCAGTGAACTATAAGACGGCAGGAAATTTGAAGTTTTGGTGATTTTGCAAAAACAATAACAAGGGACTAAACACAGAAACCAAATTATCCATGGTGCGTTTGTAAGTCAAACATGCAACTTGCGAGTACCATACGAAGCCCACAGACCAGAATTAACAGCGGTGACTGACATGTTTCATAAAAAGATGATAAAAAATAGCTGAAAGGACTCCCCCTGGAACCAGTCAATGTCTCGTGATCCTCAACATGAGAATTGCAAACTTGGGGAAAAGCTCTTTAGGTCCTTCAGGAGGGAGTAGAACTCATTTTATCTGGTCCCAATGTAGGTTTTTGGCTTCAAAATCATCAAAAATAATCCTCAACCACTACTGAGATTATTTCTGAAGCAAACCAACTTTGTATGTGAGAAAAAGACAACACACCAAACTGGGTCGGGTTCTACGAGGTCAATAGAAATCCATGCAAAGATTTGCAATGCTTCCCTCTGAGCAATCAGGCTTTTTCCATCCTATAAGAGCTAATCCTGTTAGAGTGTGTTCCAACCTTCAGTCTCCAGAAACACTTTGACAGTTCATGGACGAGGCTATGCCCAAAACTAGGCCCTGGATAGACATCAGTGGACAAAACTAACAAACTTGGACTTGCACGTGTAATTCGGACTACAAGCACGTGTAATTTGGACTACGGATAACAATATAAACCAACATGAGTAAGTGGTGACTTGTCATAGCATTCAACGTGACTATACGACTAGTGCTGATGTCTGACCAGGCCATGGTACTGAAACTACTGGCTACCGGCACATGAACTGTCTCAGTGATTCTGGAAAGCTTGGGTAGGGTTCAACTTTAGTTGCTGCCTAAATGTTAGGCTTTCTCATGCATTGACTGGTTACAGGGTTGTACGACACGCAATGCAGGATCTGGCTACACTAACCCATCAAGGACTGAGGGTGCGTTCGCACCGTACAAGCCAGGTGCCAAGCATAACCGTATCTCAGTAATTCAAAATATCTCAAATTTATTAACAATCGAAAAATTTAACATCACGCGAAGCTCTCAAACGTTTCAAAACGATTCTAACTGATTTAGAGGCAACAGAAGCAAAAAGTTTCCAGGAAGCTTTCAAGGTAGTTCAAACAGAAACAGACAGAACGAAAAATGTTAAGAAAACGTTTCAATAGTTTGAAATTTTGGTAATTTTTGCTATCTGCCCCCCAGTCCTCAATGGACTATAAGATGACATTCCAGACACTGGAAAAGCCCGACTGACCAGACGGAGCACCGTGCTATTTTCTCCTCCATGGTTTTCGCTGACCTGTAAAACACATTGGTTTATATGACAGCATTCAGGGAGAGAATACTCACTGGCATCGATTGTTGCTTTACGCAAAAGAGACGGGAAAATTCAAAATCATCCTAAAAAATTTCTACAACTAAGACACCTTTTTGCATAATCAGTTGAGTACTGTTGGGGGGAAAAGTGACCAAGGATGTAGGTTCTAATAAATACAAGTTCCTGGTTCTTGTGGGCAACTTCCACACAATCCGATCTTCATTGCATCAGAATTTGTCTTTCCAACCCATCCTCCTTGGTATAAACACTGAAGTATCATATTCATCAAATCTACTCCTAGTGACACAATTGATACAATTTCCTGAAAGTGACTAAACTAATACAAAATACAGTTTGAAAAGCATTCTATAGAGTCAGGCAGAGTCATCATGGAGGGGATATACAGGCTGTCAGGATCGGGATTGAGGGTCATCGAAGGGTTGTCTACCCCTCGTGGCCAAGGGGAGAAAATAAGGGGAAACTTGCAAGAAAGTGAATTTGAAATCTCTGTTTGCGCATCTGGAGAAAAAAAATAAGGGAAAAAGAACTCTCAGTGTTTGTTTCCGAAACTCAAACAAGACTTGATTTACGTTGCAAAATGGTTTTGGAGGGACACATTAGCCACAATACAGGGCAAGCAGCAAGGTAATGTTTTGAAAGGCACCTGACAAAGTGGCAGGCCAGTTTATTTTGGTGTCTGCCAACACAGATTTAGTGCCTGCCTTGTAATGGACTTTGCAGTAAAAACCCTGTAATTAGTGCCTGTCAACATGACAGGCACTAAATTAGTGGCACCTGACAAATCACAGTTTGGTGTCTGACAATGTCCTTGACAGGCTGCTTAATTTGCTGCTTGCAGGGTTACATACGGCAAAGCTTGGAAGATATTCTTTAACATGTGGCACTTCATTTAGGCCCCTATTACATAGAAGTATACGGTATATGAAAACGCCGGTTAACAAAGGCTTCAAATGGATTCACGAACGTGAAGCCATTGTTTCATGCGTTTTCGTATACCATATACTTCTGTGTAATAGGGGTCTTATGGCAGTAATTGGCACAGTAGATGATATTGGGCGATTTCAAGTGAAGCAGGAGGAAACTGGAGTTCCCAAGGAAAATGTGTGCTGTCAGAGACTGTACTCTCTCAGTCACATGAGGAATGGGTCAAACCAGGATTTGACCTCACAACCTCAGCAGTGACAGGCACTGATGATGCAACTGCACTACTCTGACAGCTCATGTCACAATGTTGGAGAAAGGAATTAGGTAATACTCGAAAGAAAGCCCACCACCTAATTATAACAAAATTAGGACTAAAACAATTCTAAACGCTGAAACAAATTGAGGTACTTCATATCTAAGGTACTTCATATTTTCAGATTGAAATATTTGAATGTGATTGCACCTGGTGCAGTGAGTAGGGAGGGTTTTATGGGTGGACCTGTAAGGACTGAGGGATCCATCCTAACTTTCATATTCTTCAATTTTTGCAAAAATAAGAAGTAGGCAACTGCAGCACACGTATCTGATTCACAATTTTTGACTGCTTCTATGCAGAGACCCTGCTTGCACACAGAGATTTGGAAACCAAAGACAGGACAGAGATTGTGGCTTATATTACAGCAATGTACACTCATATTCAAAAGGAAATGAAGACAGTACTCTGTGCAAACCAACAAAGGTATGGTATAGTATTGTCCATGCCACCATCAAAATCTTCACCCTCAGTCCCACAAGGCAAACTCAAAACACACATCAAGGCCTCCACACACTTGTGCATTTCTCGCTGTTTTTGGCAGGCAATAATAGATCTTCGCTGTTTTCCGCCGCGCAGCCTTCATACAATGTGCGCATCCGAAAATCGGACCGCAATCCAGACAAGTGTGTGGAGGCCTTCAACTCAACCCGTGCTGATGATGCCTGGGTAGTCACATGCTGGGGGTTTAGCACTAACCTGATGAGCATGTTTCGGAGAGCAATGAAGTCATTGTGTGAGAGGTTCTCAACTGAAAAGGAAGCAGACCAATGAGAATTGAGATCATTATCATAAAACAAGTGGCATGAAGGCCTTCACAGACTCTGGCACTAACACTTCACCATTTACTGCCAGACAAGATCCTTCGTTAGAGATTTACTTCCGCCAGTCTCTGCACAACAGGCTGGATGAATCAAAGATGAAACACATCATACAGGTACGAGTCACTCTAGGCAGAGTGAACCAAACCAATTTGACCGGCAGTACCCACCTTCTACGACACCCCAAGGGTAGATGCGCCCTCTCACTTTCTTCCCACCAACGTCAATCAGAGCGTTACTGCCCACCACGGCGAACGGTACTCTCTCCTGAAAGGGCAGACAGTTAGAATCAGATCTTCCCACCATCAGAAGACAGAAAGGCATGCAAACCTTGCTTGAACTTAGCCTTTCTTACTACACACCTCTATAAATCAGCACGTACCTTGAGCTTTTTCTGTTCTTTATTCTCCTCTTCATCGTCGAGGTCAGGAAACTCGTAGATTTTGATCTTGTGCTGAGCGATCTCATTCAGAATCTGCAATAATCAGATGCCTAGTCAAGACAAAACAGGCCTTTTTTTCTCATTATTCTCAGACATGATAAGCAATGGCATGAACCAGGACACAAGACAGAAATGGCTATCATACTTGGCTTAAGGTGAGGATGGAATCAGTGCTTTCCTAGAGCATAGACAGGTAGGACTACAAGTGCAGTAGCTGCATGTGACCATGCTGACAACAGTTTGTCTGCCAGAATACTCCATCTCCTTTCAAATGAAGCAGAGGAGCAACTCCGCCTCAATGCATTAAAACCCTAACATGACATGATGATTCCATCTAGATCTCTTTCACCAACATAAAACCAAGGTTATCTGTAAATAGACTCGAATCAATCCGAAGAGAATGCATGGAAACCATGTAAAACACAGCACGAGGTGTGTCAACAGCTTGATTAGACTGAACAATGGTCCATCCGAGGACACCTGTGGTCTCGATTCTATAGATGTGAGAGGATATGCTGTGAGTTATCTTTCCTATTCATTTCTCATTGATTTTCATATCAGAATCAGAACTGGTGATATGGTGTCTTGTCGCTTTCAGCTCGTCCATACGTACCGTCTTCTTGAATTCTCTACACTCATCTGGTGTCAGTGTGTCTGCCTTGGCGATCAGGGGAATGATGTTCACTTTGTCGTGTAGCCGCTTCATGAATTCAACATCGAGTGGCTTCAACCTGGAACGTCATTGAAACCAATCCTCAAACTTGTCAGAGACGAATGATGTTATATTCAACAGTCATTAGACTTGTTTGAAAACAATGGCACAGGGACTGCACTCTTTTGGGTCAAAGGTCATGAATGACCAATCATTTTTCGGGCTGTTATGAGATGAAAGTAAAGAATTTAGGACTAAACTTTGGCATCCATGATAGAGAGGT
>NMRB01001890.1:18257-55308 GCA_002633025.1 Notospermus geniculatus | reverse complement strand
GACTATAAATCATCAATGGTTTATCAAAACAGTAAATTTTTTGGCAGAAGACCTAGTCAAGTGTGATAGAAGATTCGTTCAGGAACTTCCGAATTCTTGGATGATTAGGCAGCCTTCAGCTCTATCAAAGAATACTGCCTTACACCTGGCGTCTAAAGAAACTGGGGAGATTTTTTAGCAGCAAGTACGACTCCCATCAGAAACTACCGTACACTCGATCCTTTTCTCATACAACTACAAGGGCAGATTCTGATTGTATGCGACAACATCCTTGCACAGAGGATACAAGAAGATGTGGTCGGAACTGGATGCAGTTGACATGGTAACCAATAGCAACTTTTCAATTTGCTACATTCACCTTCAGAGGTTTCTGCTTGAATGCAATAAGCAGCTTCCAGCTGATATAATTTATCGCTCCACAAACTTCAAGATTTGAAATATTCTGGAATGGTGGTGAATTTCAGGAATTCAATGATTAGAAAAGAATTCGATCTGTTTTGATTTCAAGCGTGTAGCCACTGGACTAGGTTTATGTTCAAGGTATTCAAGGTCAGGCGTATTTTTATCCGAACATCTCGGCTGATATTTGAGCAGGGTTTCTGGTTAAGTCGGCAGATACATTGATAAAAATCTGTCAGAGAGGAATAGGGCCAAATTCTTCTCCGAATACAGATACCATAAGCTGGTGGAACTGCTACTCAGAAAGCATTCAAATGCATTATCTGAGCCAGCATAGACTGAAAGCTTTCCAAAATCTAGTGATATCAGAGTGGAATATGTTGCTAACTGATGAGATTACAGGTGTAGCAAACATTATGATGATGATGATGAGCAATAAATGTACAAGTTGCAATTTATAGCAACAATCAAGAAGTAAGTGGAGGTAACTCTTACTTTCAAACGAGTAGTTGAAATCTTTCATAAGACAAGACTGCCTACACCTCTCACAACATCAAGTCTGCATTGAAAATCTATTCAAAGCAATAACTGTATACATGTAGCTCATAATACAAGAAGAGGCTGGAAGTATAACTCTTTCAAATGTGCAGTTTAACGCTTCAAGTGGTTTGAACGTGATGAGTTTGCCAACACCTCTCACAAAATCAAGCCTGCATTGGTAGCTGTTACTGTGGTATTGATTCCAGCGACTGTATTATTTGCTGGAATTCACACGATCTCACCCTTTGACACTGATACAGAGGAAATCGACATCAGAAAAGTTCAGCAGCTGTTTCCTCTGTCCATTTCTTTCCAAACATCACAAATCAGGCATTATTGTATATCAGCACGGATGAGATGAAGACATTCATCCTCTGAACCCTTAGGGTGTCTTTATGACATCAACAGAGCCATTGGTGTGTTACCATAGAAACAGACGCAGAACAATATCTGTTTTGCAACGAAATGGTATCTTTCAGGGTGCTTTCAATGCGATTTGCAGGACTCAATAAACTGAGTTGTAACTAGTCTGGTGGTAAGCCAACCTGTAGCAAAAACCGCCACAGCAGTCATCATATGACTGTGAATGAGCCAAGCAGTCAAACCCTTCCACAAGCACAGCACCTCTGAAGATTTTGAGTATTGAACGAGGAGAAGGAATTAGAACAGAGCTGATCCAAACGGCTCGGGGAACTCCATCTTTGAGGTAAAATCACAACAGCCATACGAACAAGTGAACTCCTTCGAGCTCACCATCTCAGAGTAAGATTTTGAGTGTCAATGAAGAAGAAGGAACAGCAGTTGTAAAAGTTTCAGGCAATTCCCTCTTGGTGGTAAATCACCGTGGATAAAAACCTAAGTACTTCCAAGTGAAAGTTTCAATTTACAGCAGATGCATTGGCCAACAACTGGTAAAAGTTAGCCAATGTCTGAATGATCATGGTTTTTTGCTCCTTCTGACAATGAACAGCTCAATGGAATTGTAGTTGAGTAGGCCATGCGTAGTCTAGCATGTCTCGTGCCACATGGGTTGCATCTTAACAATAACAGTACATGACTCGCAAAGCCTGATGAATTTAAAACATGAATTTACATTCGCCAAGAAATATTACAATGTATACTTATTTACAATTACAACAATTGTCCGGGCACACAAATATTTGAGTACAGAGCAGACTAGGCCTCAAATTGTTTTTTTTCTTCAGTGTTGTAAAATGTGGTCAGGAGTAAATAATAAGGTATACCAACAACATTAACAATTGTGTACACTTCACACCACTGACACATTCCAAAGGGAAGGTTACAGTCTTACTTTTCGATTGCCAGTCAGTAAGGACACATAATAGGGCCTAAGAATGTTAATAGGCCTGGCTGTGTTACACCATGTTAATACATAATCAGTCACACTTGAGAGCCAAGTGGACATTCCTCCAGGGATTAAGGAGGACATCCTAGGCCAACTGACTGAATTCTATTCTTAACAACCCAAAGATTTCACCTTGGCAAATATCTGCAAAAACCTGGATTCCTCTCATTACTTGATCCACCCATAAAGTGCATGGAATAATGCAACGGAAAAGATCTGAGTGCAGCAAGCATTCCTGTTAGAAATGAGAGTAAACAAAAGGTATGAATTGTATTTTTTTCTCGAATGGGAAACTTGCAGATGTTTGTTTTTTTCATGAGGTGAGGCACATTCTCTAACTTTCTGCATACAAAACGTGCCTGATATAACCTGAGAAAGAAAATACGGAATACCATTCACATTGAGTCAGCAACAACATTCATACCAACAACTACAGAACCATGACCAAGACACATTACCATAACCATTTATTAACCATACCATGACCACAATAAAACTAAAACCCTATTCATACCTTTTGATGTACCGGTAACCTTGTAAGTCAATACAGGACAATGACCCAGGTACATGTATACCTTGACCACACTATAAATAACCAAAATTGTACCATGACCATATGGTGTAACCAACTTATTGTGTGTGTTCTACCCCAATACCATGACCATATTGTGTGACCAACTATTGTACCACAACCACAGTATAACCAATACCATGACTGCAATACTTATAGTGCCGGTATACCATGGCCAGGAACCGATACATGACTGTACATGTAGCAGTAACCATATTCTGAAGAATGTACTAACTACCACGACCAGGGGGTATAATCAACACCACTACCATACTAAGAGGTAGTACATGTAGTATGACCAAACATTGATGTACCATGACCTGGGTATTATACCCAATACCATAACCATACTCAAAGGTATTATGACCAATGATGACCATGACCATGGTATACCCGATACCACAACAGCATTCACCAATGATCACCACCATTCAGTGCCCAGTGCATGATTTAGGCCTCTACAAAGTAAACTACAGGTGAAAGTGTATGTTTCCATTCCAAGAAATATACATGTATTGGTAACTTGTTTTTACCTGCACCTCCTTAATGCTGGTGACGGTGGGTGATTCAATCATTACATCTCCGTTGGTTTTTTCCTCCATTTTTTGAAGAGAGGAGCGCTCGAAACTTTTCTGCTTTGGTAGTGAAGGACGCTTTCGAAGAGAAACTGGACAGTAAGTTGTTTATCCAAGAAAAGAGCACAAGAAATGGAGAAAATCCACAATTGTTCAATTGGAACGGATTCCGGGATCGGGAGCCTGGATTGATGGAGAGTTCTAAAGCAGGCTACTGCTCACACCTGGGCAACAAGTCACCTTTCGCAAGACTGAGAGAGAAACTGGAGTGGATACAGACTTGAAGTTAGCCAGAGATGGAGGATTTTTGACTCATCTGGATACAGCTGGGGATATGGAGTGCAGACGCAGGCTAACCTCACCTACAGACCAGGATACTTCACTCAATCAGCTAGAATGACTGGCCTGTGTTTTCTTCTCCCGCTAAAAATACCAATCAGGGCAGTCAAATGTTTTGCACATGATTTCCACAATTCTTGGTTTGAACACCAACATGCTCACAAGAATGAACGCTAGGCCAAGTAAGAAAATTTCTTGTTTTTCATGATGTCACACAATAGGCCTACTTAAAACTGTAAAGCTGTGACGAATCTATTATCTGGTGCCTCGCGTGCAGGAAACGGAAACTCAACTAGTGATGTCACGAACACCAACTATTGGACCAGTATTCTATTCTAGATTATGGCAGGTTTCATAGCAGCTGCAGTCCCCTGCTCAAGAGGATTGAGGATCAGAAATACATAGGAGGCTACAGAGTTCACTGAATGGAAAACCTGGGACATTCTTCATCCTCTCTTTCTTTGCCCACACAACGATCATCATTATTACTTTGGCCTGGTGTTGTTCTAGCCAATCCAGTCTTCCTATTATTTGCAATGCACAAAGGTCAAGTGCCTTTTTCGGAAGTACCCACTAGGGGGCACCGGGTGGGAATATCATAATTGCCCTCATAATCAAACTGGCCGGTTCAAGTTACGCTACATGTTTGGCATGAATTGAACACCAGGGAGCTGGTGTGTGAAATGCTACAGATGTTTTTTTCGTCATACTGCACGTGCTTGTAGGACATCAGCAGATCAATCTCATGTCAACCAATCATGGAAGTATTACTGGGCATTTCCGGGACATTTTACAAGTAGGCCTGTATTGGTCATTTTTATGCATCGTAGCAAATAACTCGGTGAAACTAACAACCCACAAGGAGGACACATAACAATACATTTTGGTTGTGCAACCATCAATATTTTGATAACACACATACATGTAGAAGACAGGAATCAGACTCGATTATGATGTCCACACTCCACACGACCAACCTCTCTGCATTTCAACACCAATCCATTTGACTTGAGGGGCCGTATGCACCAAGCGAAGATTATCCTGAACTCAGGTTGAGCCACAACTTTTCCATTGTCACATCATGCCCTGGCAAACCTGAACAATTGCAAAGTTGTGGCTCAACCCGAGTTCAGGATAATCTTCGTTTGGTGCATACGGCCCGAGGACTCTCAAGTGAGACCCATGGCCCTTGTAGTCTTGAGCCTCGAGTTGGAACCAGAGGGTTGGCAGCACTGAACAACATCTTCAGATAGAATGACCTGACCTCATCATGCTTCACATAAAATGGACCGTTTATGGATGATGGCAGCTCGATACAAACCACATCAAATTCTTTCACAATGATACTGAAATACTTACAGCTGTGAACGCCAGGAACGATCCAGGAAGGTGGACATGAAAAAGAAAACAAAACAATACATGTACGCATGAAAATTACGAGAACATGAATGAAATGAACATGTTATGTATCGGACAGTATGTGAATGAGTCAAAACAGTAGGAATGTAATTTTTTTGATCAAGTACAAATTGCCTTTAGTGTTCTCCACGGGTTTTGGTCCAAGAGGGGCAGCGATGGGCGTGGTGCTGAAGGCGCCTTCTGGCGGGGGGGGGGGTCTCGGGGCCCTCCCCCAGCGAAATTTGGATTTTAGGTGCTCTGAGATGCATAATTGAGCGATCTAAACCATAAATATTAGGGCGGACAAATTTTTAAGAGGGGTGGGCCGCCCTTTTTTTAACTGGTGTGGAGAACACTGCCTACAGGAGGATGCTGAATTTGTCAGTAGTTGCAGCAACGGTCACAGCCATTCTTACAGTCACACTGAAGTGGACGTCCCATCATATAATACCAAAGCAAGTGCACCCAATTTGAGAACTAATCCCAATGTTGGTCCACAAGCAGAAGAATATGACACTTGACATTGGAAACATAAAATTTGCATTGCTTATGCCGTAATATTATCCAAGTAAAGTGACCGAAGTTGATTGAACTTTGCATGTACCCAAAACTTGAAGTGGGCGAGATTGCAATAAGTGTTTTACATAACATGAATGACACTGCTGCCAAGATGTGTGTCAAGAAGACAAAAACTGACATTCTGAAATCTTACACCAATTATGGTTACCATTCCAGAACATATGTATGTCTACCGTTAAATTGAGAATTACAGATCATGACACATTTATAATTCATCATCATTAGTTGCATGACTGCCTCATGTTTTACTGAATTTTTCATAACCCTCTGATTGATAATTACATCATGAGCGTCAAGACAGTAACCAGGACATGTATCACATGGTATCATGTTTCACTGACTTGACACAAAAGAAGGATAACAACTACTGAAGTAGGCCACACGTTGACAAGAAGACAAACCATGACCATTAGAATCAGGAGAAAAACAATGCCATAGCCACAATTGTCTAAATGAAAGTGTGTGGATGCATGGCTTTGCTACTACCACCACAATACCATTGTTTCACTCAGGACAACTCAGGCCTAAACTGGTATGATTCCACTACATTTCCAACCAGCTCAGGAGACAGCATCCTGAGGAACTTGGCCATTTGCTGTCTCCCTGCTCCCTCCAGAGACAAGTCGGGAGAGGGAGCATTTGCGTCAACCCTGCTGACACAGGATGGTCAGAAAGTGGCAGGGAAATTTCTGGTAAAAACACAGCGTTAAAGGCAGTATTAGGACCCAATGGATGTTTTATGGAGCCAGTATCAAAAGTTCCCCACCAAGCTATCAAACTTGCAAATTTGCATTATCCCACTCTCAGGACGCATCGATCTTTCACATTTCATTACATCACTAACACTCCAGACAATTTGTGAATATCCACGATAAGCTGAGCAGTCGATCAACCATCGCACGCGGGCTGTCTATGCAACCAATGCTAATATCGCCTTTTAGCATCCCCAATTCCAATACTGTACAGCCTCACCATACAGAATTCCACGGTATTGATTTCTTCATCATCAAAGATACCATGAATGATACTGGGCTTTGTGTAACTTTAGTACGGTATCAGAACGCCATATGAGAACTAAGGACGTCTATTTTTGAAAGACCCTCCGGGACTCAATTGTACAGCAGAATGAAGGAAAGCAATAATGCAAGTCGAAAAGAAGAGGGTGCTGAGCAAATTGACCCTCAGGAACAGAGTTAGGGATGTTATGTTTCTTACAGGGAATCATCGTTCATCTTTGCGGAAACTTCAGCAACCTTACCATCCATATCACTGATTGGAGTCTGAATTTCTGCTGCTATCCCAGAGTCAAAATGAGAATAATGATGGAGTCGACTGCACTGCAGGTGTGACGAAAATCAAGTCACGTCTGCTTGATATATCCATGACATTAACTGGACTTCTAACACATTATGACATGAATGAACAGCTAACAGCTGTATGGCATTGCAATAAAACATGAACCTAGAATCGCCATAGCATAAAATATGGTCATTGGACCTGGTAATGGTTATGATTGGTGTAAACAATGTAACTCTGGTTAATCAGAAGGATGATAGTCCATAATTGTGTTGTTTAGGCACTTTTACATAGTTAGGAATTAGTGGCGGATGGGTCTGAACTTAACTGAGAAGCAGAATAGTGTTGGTCGATATATCAAGGGCCAATCGATACCAGAAAGGAATACATGTACCTCAGAATTACATGTACATGTAGTAGAGTTAGGAAATAATAGCGGATGGGTCTGATCTTGCATTTCAGAGTAGCATAATGCTAGAGTTGGTCCATCAAGGGCCAACAGATACCACAAAGGAATGCCAAGTTTTGTGCATGCGTTACATCACAATGAGTTTGGTTTCCATTCAGACAGACCCACTTATATACTTCCGCATTGTCTCCTGCAGTTCGACACTGAACTAATGAAGATGGTAATGGCTCTTGATGTTATGAATTCAAATGTGATAAAATCATCCGATTGACTTCACCATGACCCTATGTCCCATCCTATGACGCGACAGGATAACATTCCACTGAGTGGTACTCATGGTATTGATTCAACATGTGGTAACTGAGCAGAATGCATTGCCATATGCAAACCCTGGTATGTACACTTTCCCATGCTTTGCCTTCAAACCCTTGACACAAATTGGAGTATCAATGATAATAGATCAACAGTAAACAACTATCATGCATCACCTACTACCCCTTTACCAGTACAGCTAGTAAAGAACAGCAATACCACCAACAAAATAAAGGATCAAAAGCTGGGTTTGGTGTACTAACACTAGCCCCTAGGCCACTAGTCTTCACTAAATGAAGTTAGGATTCTGGAGAAGGACAACCAACCAGGCCTGTCACCAACTTCCTCATCCCAAATATCCAACGCCTATGACCTTACAACGTACAGACCTGTATCTAAATCAAATCTCACATGTTTTTTCCGTCGTTCCCCTACAAATTACCATCAAAATGAATACATGCATAAGTACACATGATGAGAATGGTAACTAGGCCTATCTTCTTTTCACCTGCAACTTTTCAAGCATTTACTTCTACCTGATCACATCATTATCAAAGAGTTTGCCAACAATATCCCATTTACAGGCGCGGATCCAGAGGGGGGGGTTTGGGGGGGTCCTGACCCCCCTGCTCGCCACCACGAATTGTTTTTTCTTTCAATAATTTGCGACAGTAAGCAAAAAACGCAAAATCAAGCTTCTGTTTGATACCATGAGATGCCAGGAAATCGTGTCTACGCCCTTCTAGATTTCAAAATTTTCTGGGGGAGGCAGCACGGACATATTCGGCGCCCGCCTCCAACGACCGCCCTCGGCGGCCCTGACCCCACTCTGCCCAAAATCACATCACTACCCATCACTGACACTGTGCTGTGTCTTCCAAGTCGGAAACACCAAACATAAACATGGCAAATCAGCTAGGAGGCCCAACCTAGACTCGGGACCCAGTCGTTGTGTCGCTCCGGCCGCCGCACTCCACTCCACAAACGACTGGGAAAGCAGGCTGCAAAATCAGCGGCTAGCGTACCGACAACAACAACGGATGTGAATGAGTTCAGCCAATCAGAAACTGCGTCTTCAACGGCCGTCGTCTGCTCTTTGCAAGATGTCAAATCAGCTGATTATATCGCAACTTTCTTCGAGGTCAAGGACGGTATCCTGGTGCCTAATTCGATGCTGTGTGCGATAAGCAGTACTTACAGTTAAAAAAAAGCCTGCTAGTGACTTTGAAAAGTTTCCAGACGGGCGAGAGGCTCTGGTAAATTTCATCAATAACAACCAATCAAAAGTGTGCCAGATTTCCCCTAGTAGATTGCTTTCGGGCAATTTCATTGGTCGAGATGGTCGTTGTGGTCGTCGGTACGCTAGCCGCTGATTTTGCAGCTTGCTTTCCCAGTCGTTTGTGGAGTGGAGTTCGGCGGCCGGAGTTTCACAACGACTGGGTCCCGAGTCTAGCCCAACCAAGCCTAGCTAATAATTTAGTAATCACTTCATGCTTTTGCTTCTGTACAATGTATCTCGCTAAAATTTAGCTCGCTCTGTCGTCTGCGTCAGTGTACGCAGGCAGATGCGCAGTACACCTTCTGCACATGGAACACATGGATTCAACTGGTGGAACAGAAAATGACAACCAACTTGACAGATCCGTCGCGCCGACCGCGAAAATACGCGGACAGACACCTTCAAGGCGGCCAAAATCAGGTATACATGGAGACAACATAGTGAATAAGCTATATATGACGTCTTTTTATTTCAGAAGTGACCATTGAAAGTAACAGCAGGAATTTTCTTACCCATTTTTATCCAGAGGTTGAAATCGCCACCAGCTCTAGAAAATTGTACTGCGCATGCTCACTACATTAGCCAAACGATAAAATCACCAGAGGAAATATTGCGACCACGAAGTGGATAGTCTACCAGAATTTTAATAGATGGCAGCAGCGGCAGCAGGTCTCCAAAAAGTACCCAAAATCAATGCGTCTGGTGTCATGGCGACAAAATGAACAATGATAATGTACTAGAAAAGGAAAAGTCTTAGAAAAGCAAATTTTAAAAGATTATATCTGAGAAAGGTGGAGGCACCATCGCCTCAGAAGGAATGTTTACAGGAAATGAACTGGATTCGTTAATTGCAGCAGAAAAAAAGGAAATATGAAAGGAATGGTAAAATTTATGAAAGACAACAATGTCGTTTTTTTCCGACTGAAAGAAACGTGACCTGTAAATTTTATTCAAAGTTGATGATGGCGGATGATATTCCTTTTAATTGGTTCAAAGGAAGAAGCGGATTTTTTATGTTAAGTGGTGGCAACATGGAAGCAGTTATTCTAGATTGAATGAAAAAGAAAAAAAGATGATAGAGAGAAGATCGAGGATGTTCCGCGTGTTACGAGTTATAAAAAGAAAGCAACAACAGGTGTGTTCGAAGGCCACCATGGCCACTGATGACAATTTTGTCACGATTGGACAAGTGACGTCACTCGAGCTCAAGGACGGGTAACGGCCTGGAACATCGAACTAGTCTTACCAACTCCGCTAAAAAGTGAATGGTTTCCTCACCTATGCCTGAATCTGAGTCTTCCATGTAATCCTCATGACCTGATGAACTGTCCCCCTCATGATGATGTGTCCACGTCCCTTTATCCACTGACGTCACTGACCCGGGTCGATCCTGACGATTTGAGTCCGCCTTCTGTCGTAGGACGGAGAAGACATCATAAAGGTCCTGGGTAGCGTCCGGTTCTCCCGCTGGGGTTGAGATCTCACCCGGGTCCGGGGCAGGTGGCGGTGGCGGTTCCTTGATGGAGACCACGCGGCGGACGGATGAATCTGTTCTGTAGGGATTGTAAGGGTTGTACACCCGTCGGTCGCGTTGGTACCGTGAATAACCCCACTCCGTCATCTCGACATTTGCCAAAAGCGCGCACAGCTTTATTTCTACACACCGGGAAGTTGACGATACACTTGGATGTTTAAAAAAATCTTGATTGTTCATTCGGCTGCTATAAAATGTGGACGCTTGCTGGTTCATTTGGGGCTGGAGAAGGGACATCCCATGATTGACTGGACACTAGGCCTACCTAATTGCTCTCTTGAATTTGGAAGAGAGCGGAACATGATGCCTGCGTGCATTTTTAGATGAGATGCAGGGACGGATCCAGAATTTCGGGAAAGAGGGGGTGCACTGTGCTAGAAACATAATCTTGAATTTCAATGATTTGCTCAAAATTTCAGAATTTCGCGGTCGATTTTTTACAGATTTGTTGGCCGAAAAGGGGCGTGCGGCGCGCGGGTGCGCCCTTGGATCCGCCCCTGAGATGATTACAATCCCATACGGCCGGTGGCTTTCCAGTTCTATAATGTTTCTTCCACACAAATCACAAATGTATTCGTTCAAGCTGCTAAGTAAAGCTCTTTCTCCCAAACATTTCGTCTTCTAAAAATTACCATGAGGACATCACATATCATTCAATCTATGGTATGAAGTGAAGAAGTCTCAGTGAAGTCAGTCTTCGCTGTCCCAAAGCCTTCGTCAAAAGAAGCCTGTGATCTGGCCAAGTTGCATCTGCCCTCTAAATTGAACACAAGGAGTACAGGTGTAGCAGTAAATTGTGTCCCCCTGTAAAAAGTGTCCACTTCTATTGTTGAATGACGGAGTAAGCGGCATGGGTATAGAAACCAATTGTCAGAGATTATTAGAATGTAACAAGATCTTTTGTTCCCCGGACAGTTTTTCCTAGGACATTCTTTCCCTTCACACCTGTACGGTCCTCGCCTGCGGTTTCTCAGTTTTTAAATCATTGCAAGACCGTCCAAGAAACAAGGAGTGTGGCCTTCATTGATGAAAAAAAGACTAAAAAATAATTCTACTCCGTGGGTCTCCCATCGTCAACCCCATCCACCAATAATTGTAATAATTTCATTCAATTGTTGACGACAAAACCTCTAACTAGTGCCACTTACACCGGTAATCATCCGCATTCACAAAGTAGAACAGCGTTCCACAGGGACAATGCACCACAGGGCGTCCCTGAAATGATACCTCACCAGAAATATTCTATACCATCAGCCCAAGCGTACATGCACAGCCGGCAAACGTCGCTTTCCCCACTAGCAAGAATCTACAGCCTTGCCGACCAGTATGGGAAACGGAAAATGCTTTGTTAGTATTTCCGCCAGGCTGGTTCCAAGCAAAGCAATTTTCCGTTCCGCATTATTGGTCGGCGAGGAAGTATGATTTGATCTTTTCCCGTAAAAAAGCCACGCGACAAGGATTTTCATACTTCCTTGTCTTCTATTGGTCAGATACAGGAATCCCAATGACTCCACGACATAATTCCTCCAACTATTTAATGGTCTTCGCTATGTCTTCTATGTCCGAAACGCCAACAACGCGAACGCCAAACCCATTGTTCGATGCCACGAAGAGAGCACCGAACAAAAGGATAGACGTTCGCGTTGGCGTTTCGGGGGCTTTGCGAAAACTCCCTTATATTTCGACCGAGACGCGGAAGAGACAAACACCAGTCTACGAACTTCGCACCAGAGCTGAGCAGCAAAATTTCGTAGTTTACAGTATCCTGCCCATACTCTCAGAAGACGTGTGGTCCATGATGTTAATTATGCTCTTCTCCATTCATTATTCGAGAAGTGACATGGAATGCAATCAAATACTCAACGTAATAGTTCTCTAATTGCTTTGTGAGGAGAATTTCTCAATTCCTATCACTTTCCCACGAATATCTATGTGGGTTCGATCTTGAGCAGGCACTCATTGCCGGGTCGGAGAGCACGGGACATGATCCTTTTCGCGGTATTGGAAGGGCGTCAAGATGACACCGTTATGTCCCATCCGGAGATATCCAGTGACACAGCAAAGTCTCGTCAGCTCTGAAAGCTGCTCCCTGGGTGAGCGTTTCTAGGACAAGTTGGCCCCATGGGCAACTCAGCCGTAGAAAAACTACGGGCAGTTGGGCAGTTGTTTGTGTCGCTGGTCAAGGCGTAAGAACAAGGGTGAATTGCCCATTGAGGACCGACGCGCGCGCGAAAATTCTCACGTGGAGGAGCACCTTTGGGTTGTCGGGACATCGATCGGCTTCCCAGTGCTACGGAGTTCGCTGCGCCGTCCACATAGACGACGTTTTTCGGAGAGTGGAGCATCACCTACTCCACGGGACCGCCTCAAAATGAAGAATGCTACATGATCAAGGAGATTGGAATCTTGTAGTCAAAGTCTGCCGGTATGGATCGATCCAGCGTGGGCGCTGCCCATTCGTATCGGTTGCGTATAAAGCCCCCGTCACCTATCCACCGGGTCCCGTACGATTTTCCCCACCCAGCGGCTTGCCGTGGATTTTAGAGACAGTACGGGCCCATTGCGATTTTCACTTTCATTTTCATGTTCATTTTCATTTTCATTTCTGCGGTTTTCATTCCCCGGGGATCAGGGGCAAATCTGTCTGTTTTTACTCGCCGTACGGGCCCCGGAGTGGATATGTGACGGGCCGGGGCTTTACCTCAGGTTCATAGTTTGTTTTTCGATAAAACAGGTGTCGCGTTCATTCCAACTTTATCATACTAGTATTTGGTACGGATCGATTAGGCCTAGTTTATCGTGAATACAGACCTCGTGTCGTATTATATCGGTCAACGATAATCTAGGACGAAATAACTGTTTTTGATAATGACATACTAGTAGGCCTATATCGGGTGATTAAGAAATGTGGTGACCGCCATGATTCTCGAGGTTTGTCTCGCCGTTCCTTTTCTCTACTTGGTGATTACCATCCTGAAGACAGACCCGTCTCCTCATCTTGGTGTCTACGCCCGTCCAGGTGAGTCCCGTCGCTCAAAGGTGTTGAGTTTCATGGTTGCACATTGCTGACGAATACGCCGCGGCGGTCAGCTTCAAGGCCAACGCTTCACGCACTTCAAATTCACTGACGTCACAACTCAATGCTAATGAACTGATTAATACATAATTAGCCATGTGCTTGGCCGTCAGTTATCACTGCAACTCCATGTAATTCAGCACTAATTGTTTGTTTTTACAACAGACAGGTGTCATTCAATCACCAGACTGCTGAAGAACATGTGATTTTATTTGACAAATCATAAACTAAGAAACTGAAATGATAAGACAGGTAGTTTGGAAAATATTCCAGTTAAAATTTATTTCAGTACACAGGCAAAATGACGTATACGGCGTACGTGTACGTACGGCAATTTTTATATCCGCCGTATGTACGATGGATCATCCTCTGGACGTCCGGTGTACGTATGGCTTACGTACGGAAAAATATGTCCACCGAGTATTATGCCGTACGTATGGGATACGTACATCATACGCCACATATCCCGCGTACATACGACGACGTACATACAAATTGAATCTAGCTACTTTTATATACGGTATATATACGCAACCAGGAAGTAGGCATATATGCCGTATATACGCCATACGTCCGCCAGATGTACGTCAATTCCCCATGTGTAAACCCCATTGACATTGACGGCCAATATGGCCGCACCAGTTCCTACGAATTCTATGCTAATTAGAGTGTGACGTCACGTGAAGAACCTCCATAGTTGCTTTGATTGGTTCCTTGACGGTTACAAGCACGCTCATTGGTTCCCGTGATGTCAGTCGCCTATTGATGGCGAGGTTTTCGTGCGCGAGTAGACATTTCGCAAAAGTGCTGGGGATTGCTCATCCGACCGTAGGCCTATCGTGAAACCATAATGAGTTACGTAATGATAAAAATAGGACGTTTCTTTCCCTCCAGGAAAATGGTACTACTTCAAGAAGTATATATTTTACTTCATCTACAAGTGGAGACAGAGGAAACTGAAGGCTTCCAACCCAGGGGGCCATCAAAGAGGCCATGGGTATGGGAGGATGACAAGACAGACACTGGATGACATGGAACAGATCCAACCACTGGAGGCTGATCCCAATGTTAGTGTTAGAAAATAGCAATGCCAGTGTTCTAATGGGCTTTTGAAACCCTCTATAAACCAATGCCCAGTGTTCAAAATGAACTCGTTCAAATCCTCTATATAGGGCAATGTCAGCTTTCAAAATGAGCTCATTGAAATCCTCTATAGAGCAATGTCAGCTTTCAAAATGAGCCTATTGAAATCCTCTATAGAGCAATGTCAGCTTTCAAAATGAGCTTATTGAAATCCTCTATAGAGGAATGTCAGCTTTCAAAATGAGCTTATTGAAATCCTCTATAGAGCAATGTCAGCTTTCAAAATGAGCTTACTAAAATCCTCTATAGAGCAATGTCAGCTTTCAAAAAGAGCTTATTGAAATCCTCTATAGAGCAATGTCAGCTTTCAAAATGAGCTTACTAAAATCATCTAGAGCAATGTCAGTGTTCAAATGAGCTTAATGAAATCCTCTGTAGAAACATGTCAGCTTTCAAAATGAGCTTAGTGTTTATTGAAATTCGCTGTAGAACGATGTCAGTGTTCAAAATGAGCTTATTGTAATCCTCTATAGAGTAATGTTAATGTTCAAAATAAGCACATTGAACTCCCTTTTCAAGCAATGCTGGGATGATTTTTCTTGGTCAATCTTGCTTTCAGGCCCTTGATTGTGTTTATTTCACTGGCATGAACAATGATGGTGTCAGCCTGGTAGTGAGGTTTTGCAGACGGCGTGACAACGCAGCAGAAATCTGGCTCATCCTGAATGTTCCTGGCATTGGATACTTCCAGCATCCTCTTCATCCTCACTGCATCTTGCATAATACTTTTGGCAAGAGGTTTGAGGGTGGAGGGCTGAAGGTTGAACTCCTGGAGCCAAAAAGAAGATGGAAGTTGACTTACAATGGGTTACTGAGGTAGAGTTCCACACAGGAATTCTTGTCAGACCGTTACTATAAAGTATTAATACAATTCCAGGTTTTAGCAAAAAATTCATAAGTTTATTAATAAATTTTTGGTTTTAGGAAGGTACCTCCTTGATACTGATAGTTGTCACCTTGAAACATTGATAGTAAAACAATGGAATTCTCTTGTAGGAAGGGACTGTGTAACACATGGGACCAAGTTGAAAGAAACAAGGCTCAGTATTGCCATGTAAAATTCTCTTTCATGTAAGTAGTTTTTGGGAGTGAAAGTGTTCCTGTCTTGTGAGGTCAAAGGGCATCCATTTTTTATGAATTTATCATTGAGGATCCAAATGTGGTGAATATCGTGGAGACACCGCATTTCAAAACTATTTCTTTTCTGTCTCTCCTTTTTGTTTGCAGATTTGAGTGCTATACTGATATTTTCAATTTTGACACCGACATGAATGCAAGCGCACTCTCAGATGCTGTGGCTCTGGAAACATGGTCAAGGACGTTTTTCAAGAACCTCAAAGAGTAAGTTTTTAATATGAATTGTAGGCTTCTTTTGACTTTCTTCAATTAACATAGAAAATGGAGCGGATGTTCTTCAGTTTGGTACCTTCCATTTCAGCAACCACCAGACCCATTATGAACAGTTTGGTGAGATGCGAGGTTCGCTACAGGTTGAAGGTCATGACGAGCAGTTGGTGACACTTCGTGGAATGAGGGACCACACTTATGGTAATACTGAATCTGCAATCACTTTTGCATGGTTCCTCTACTCGGCTTTTCCAAATTGTCGCACCATGGCTATCTCAATGACTGTGTCCTTTTTTTCTTGTATCAGGTATTAGGGACTGGCGCTCCTTCCATCGATACGTTGTTCATTACATTACAACTGAACTTGGCAATGCCATTATGGTTGGCATCATCAGTATGCCTGGAACAGGGATGTCACAGTAAGTTTCCATTCATCTAAATTAGGCCAAAGTATTGAAACATTCATATCTCACTGGCATTATAACGATAATTGTCACTTAATCTAGCCTGTAGGATCATCCTGATAATAAGCAAGAAGTCAATCTCCAGATTTCACGAATTTTCGACCCCAACCGGGGTCTTTTTCAAGTGGAACTTTACAATCTGAAACTCTAGAAAAGACTTTTCTAGAGTTTCAGATTGTAAAGTTCCACTTGAAAAAGACCCCGGTTGGGGTCGAAAATTCGTGAATTCTGGAGACTGACTTCTTGCTTATTATCATTTTGTGTGTCAATTTTGTGCTTTTCTGTAACGTAGGATCATCCTGAGGTGATCTGTGGTTGTTGTGCTTTTTATTTCCTGCAAATCTGTAGAGTTGGCATTTCTGACAATATTGCCGCAAGGCTTGTTAGTTTTATTGTCCAGTCTGACAAAAGCCAGACATTCAAAAAGTTCAAGTAAATATCTCTTCATAAAAAGAAACGAAAACCAAGGTTATTGAGCAGAGAAATGTTCCAGAATGATTATTTGAGTTTCATGGTTTCATGAGACATGCATTTTCAGAACCAACAACAATTCAATTCATAGCAAAACACTGAAAAACCGACGTGCCCACAGTTTAAGCTAGACAAGGATGATTCTTATGCGGTTTACCAATGTAGATGCGTTTTCCTGAAATTGTTTAATCACAAAAATACCTTATCTTCTTCTCACATCGCAATGAGAGTGCTAGTTTGTTTGACAATTACTAGATGGCAGCACTTTCTATCCAAAACCATAACAAACAAAACCCTGAAAGATCTTTCGTTGGTGAACCAGCAAACAATAGGGAGGTTTCGAAATCAAACGATAAACGAAAACGTTAACGACAACGTTATTTTTGTACCGAAAATGCAATATAAAATCTGGTTAATGTGTAGTATGAAAAATAACGTTGTCGTAAAGTTTACGTTTATCGTTTGATTTCGAAACCTCCGTATTAGTGAGGTTTTGCAAGCACCCGGTTAGGCCTACGACGACGTTTATCTATTGTGTGGGTATACCCAAACAATAGATAAACGTTGTCGTATGGCCTAACCGGGCGCTTGCGAAACCTCACTATTAATTTCCGGTAGGCTTGTTAGTTTTATTTTCAAGTCTCACTCAGCCCAGTCGACCTACAAAGGTCCTTTTCTCAGCTCAATTTATTTTGCGTGTGGGAAAATAATAGGTGAGTTCATGTTTTTTGTTTTGGCCCCCTAGTGGCAAAGTCAAGAATCAGATTTTGCTAAAACTTCGTCCGAGTTTATACAGCCCAGAGGTAGATATGTGCAAAGTTTCAAAGCAATAGGTCAAACCATTACAAAAAGAACCAATTTCAAAATTTCTGACGAACTTTGACTTCTGTGATCTTGAAAAGGTCAAATTGAAATCTCGAGTACTATCTTAGGTATCCTTATTAGATATACCCACGAAAAAAAATTGACAAATATCCGTCTATTGATTAGGGAGAAATAGCACTTTCAAGGTTTGGCCCCCTCTAGTGGCAAAGTCAAGAATCAGATTTCACCAAAATGTTGTCTGTAAGTTGCTATAACCTAGAGGTACATGTGTACAAAGTTTCAACACGATATTTCAAACCATTATCAATATAGCCCTTTGAAGTTTTTCACAAAACGCCCCTGGAGGCCAAACTAGGAATCCAACCGTGCTCAAAATCGAACTCGACCTAGATCTTAGACCCATATATACACCCACCAAAGACCAAAAAGATTCGTCAAAAATAAAGGCGCTAGAGCGCTAACAAACCAAAAGTTTACGGACGTACCGCCGTACGTACTGACGCACGACAGACCACCACTCAATGACCCCCACCACAGCATAAGCCCTGCTGGGCCTTGCTAAAAATATTGATTACCTCAGGATGTAGGCCAATCAGTAAATCTCCCCTAATTTCACCTCATCTCCACTCTCTCCGCCCACTCTTCAAGCCTTATAACACCTGAAACGACAGTAAGATTTCCTTTCCTTTATTTCAGTATGACTGTAGGATATGTCTTCAAATCCAACGGCTATCCTGTTGTTGGCGTGTCTGAGACAAGCATCAATCTCCCCTTCTTTGAAGAGAACCAGAATCCTCGTGAGGAGTACAAATTCCATTTCATCGCAGGAGGAGACCGGTATGATGTGACCATAGCGACGAGGACAACATCACTCTTCTACCAAGGTGATGACTGGAACACTCTCATCATGGAGAGATTCTGTGATGCCACGGTTAATGGACAGAAGGCCATGTGTGTGACTGAATTCCAATACAAGTACGTAAAAATTAAATCACAAAGTGCTTTTTTCAGACACCTATAATTCCTTTGCCATATCTTTGATGCTGCTGGTTTTTATGGTGCTGTTCCAGTAATGTGGCACTAGATCAGCCTCTTGATGGCTTTACGTATAAATATTGGTCAGAAAGGAATGACTTGGTCAGCAAGGAAGTATGAATTTGTCTCCAAGAAAGTATGAATTTGTCTCCAAGAAAGTATGAATTTGTTATCACAACAGGAATCATAGCGGTTGTCCAGTGCCTGTTGAGCCTCTTACCACGCTGCTCGAGGAGCCAGGGTTGACCAGTTTTGAGAGAGAGAAATTGGTTGTTCCATTCACCAACAAGGCATGCCAGAGTTCTGAATTGGTGGGAGGAAAAGGCGCTAGTCTTGCCATGCTTACCTCGCTTGGAGGCCAGGTAATAACTCTGTTTCAGACAGGTTGGGAAGTTGCAACTCTTATTAGTGATGTTATCCTGCACTGACGCTGACACACCTTCTGACATCAAGCTTTCAATCGTCAAGCTGTCATTGCATTATGCAAGATCTTGTTGGAGTGAAAACAAAACCTTATAAGTGTTATTATCATTTCTTTTTAGGCTCATGAGATCAAGGTACCTGGAGGATTCTGCGTCACTGTGACTGCCTTTCAAATGCAACTTCAGGTATGGAACAGTTTCATTGTTTCTCACTGGATCGCCATCGGCAGAGAAAGCGACCAGGGCCCATGTTCCCGAAGCCGTCGTCAGGTTAACGATGTCGTTAAAACTGGAAAAAATGCATAGCGTAACGACATCGTTAATCTTACGACGGCTTCGGGAACATGGATCCTTCTTTGTGAAGAACCTCATACTTTGCTAAGTCTGGGGATGCATAGTACCAACAAACCTGTTGGAGCTAAAACAACAACACAACCATGATTTGACAAGAACTTCCATCCTGAGAACATCAGGGGTTCTTAGCGCTCGAAGCACCACTGATCTTCTCAGGATGAGAACTTCCGTGAACTAGGGCGTTTTTTGGTTGCAGAGAAATCATTCACTGCAAGAAGCCATCACCAAACTGGAGAAGACAGCATGGTATGTCCAAGATTCTTATGAGTATATCTGAGGATATGGAAAATCTAAAGCTTCTCAGTTCATATTGAGTTGAAAGGACCATTTTGGCCTGCTTCACGTCTTTGGTGCCAATCAACCATCTTCGATGATCGAAGGCCGATCTGCTCACCACTACGTTACACCGATGTAACGCAGTGGAGAGCAGATCGGCCTTCGAATTATCGAAGATGCAATCAACCGGCACGGTGGTACAGGGGTAGGCCTACATCTACTTTTAGCTTCTCTCTTTCTCCTGTCCATTCACTCGTGACATAAGAGCTTTTACATGAAAACTTTGCCTGTTCCAGTGGGAAGATCTCGGGGAACCTGAAGCAGGAGTGTCAATCAGTGGAACTGTTCTTTGCCGATCAAGACATTTGTGACGAGGTTAAAAAGGAAATTGACCGAGAACTGGAAAGTCAGTTCAAAGAGAGATGTGAAACCGTCAAGTTGGCTGTCCGATCATCTGCAGCAGGTGGGTATAGGACAATAGAACCTCCCTCAGCAGACACCTTTGCCAGGAGTACACCTGTAGCGCCAGGCCAGGATAGAAACTAAGAAAGTGCCCTGTCCATGAGGAGAAATGCGTAACCTTCCTTGACCTTCGCCAATTATAGGCTTGCCATATACATGTATAATCTCATGGAACTTGTTACACTCAGCTGCTTCTGTTTCAGGAGAAGATGGGGAGGAAATGTCTGCAGCTGGCCAGATGGAGACCATCCTTGGAGTTGTTGGGAAGCAACAGGTAAGATTATTGGTGGAGTCTACGTTTACCATTTCAATAGAACCCTTGTTTACAGTCCAGCGCGGTGGAGAAGGAACGTTTTGAAGTGGTAGTATCAGGGTTATGGCAGGGTGAGATGTACCTGGTCTCTCCATGTTATATTAGGCTTTGAGGAATATAACCTTATCAGTTTCTGCCATTGCTCTTGCTTTCCTTTCTCTTCTCTAGATCTATGCTGCTCTTGCCAAGTGTTGGGCATCACAGTTTTCCATTCAAGCTGTGGAGTACAAAAGGTACTGTCCATTAATTGGAACTTCCTTCATTTAAATGAATCCTGTCTCATTCTATCATCCACATCTGTGCGCTGCCGGAATCCTTCGCTTCAACTTTAAGACTGACAAGATATGCAGTTCTAGTAGAGTTGCAAATGTTGTACCAAAAATTCATAAGCGAGCAATGTCTCATCCTACTGATTGCACCCTCTTCTTCACCAAGTAAAACAATCACTTTCCCTTTTTTCTTAGGCAACATGGTCAACCTGTTACATCCCTAATGGGTGTGGTAATACAGGAGATGGTCCCTTCAGAAGTTTCAGGTAGGCGAGATGTGTATTGCAGGTTCTTTTTGAAAGCATCTAGATCCTCTTTTATACTGGCAGTGCCATTGATGTAGATGTATTTCGGATAGCCCTTTTGCCCGTTGTCATCAAGAAGTATTGGGCAAAGACCAGTAAAGGTTAGGATCCAACAGCCGACAGATCCAAAGTGAATCATATCCTGTGATATTTCTATAATCAAGCGTCCCCTGTCGTTCCAGGTGTCCTCTTTACTAGAGATCCCATATCAGGCAATCCAGGTGTCATGATGGTAAATGCCAATTACGGACTAGGGGAGGTAAGCAACAAGCTCAACTACTATTTCAATCAGCAAGCATTTTGGACCATTGGCATGGCTGTTGATGAAAGTCCTGTCTACACTCCTTGTGCAGTTGTACAGTAACTTCCATTTGAACCTCATGTGCGTGATCTTCATGTAATCTTCTTCAGAGTGTTGTCTCAGGAACAGCTGATCCTGACACTATTTACTTATCAAGAAGCTGGGATGATAAGCTGGCCATAAAGGAGAAAGTCATTGGCGGCAAGAGCGTGGTGATCAAACTGGCTGGTGAGTAGTTTAACAGTACATGTACTGTCAATCAATCCAAAGTCTGGAGAGGCCTTACTTGTCTTGGCTATTGCATGGAGTTGTTGCCATCTACCCAAGGTCTCTCCATCCAAGATGTTAGTAGTATGGTATGTCAATCTCATTCAAAATGAATAAAACGAGACATCGATTGTGTTTTATACAGTTTATTCATGCTCTACATACCCTCACTACTCTGGTCATGCTGCCCTATTGGCACGGAGCTACAATGTAGTCCTGCAATATCATTTCGGATACTTGGGTACACTACTGACGGTTATACAATAAGCGTTGCATTACAAAATCTGAAGTTGCCCTTGAACCAGATGGTTCAAGGGCAACTCATATGCTACTGGGACAACTTGTACCCGGAATGATTAAGAGGATCTGGCACTGGTATCATCACTGTAAGACAACATTGATTCATTCCAACACGTCCTTTCGCCACCACTTTCAGCTGAAGGTGGGACATCAACTGAAGACAGAACTAATGGTGATGCCAAATGCTGTTTGCCAGATGACACAATCATAAAGTTAGGAGAGCTAGGAGTAATGGTAAGTCTCCTCTAAAAATTACTGTGACAAATGTATTTTTGTCAGAAACTTGTCTCCAGTTTGTTTGCTTTGTACTGTTGACTGAAGCTCTTGTTTTCGTTGATTTCAAGCTTGAGAAACACTATGGCAATGCCAGGGACATAGAGTGGGCCGCCCATGACGGAGAAATCTACCTCTTACAAGCAAGACCAATCACATCCTTTGAAAGCGAGTCAGAGTATGATCTCATCCATGAGTTTGATACGCCACTCTGCTCTGATAAAGAATGGCTGACGACAGCAAACATTGGGTAGGTTGCATTGTTTCAATATGGCTCCGAATCCCTAAGGTATCTGATGGCCAATATTGGAGCCAGCAATACGGTCATCTTGATGGTCATGTGTGAACTCAGCGAAATGAAAAATCCCACTTAGGAACTTCCATCTGCCTCGTGTCTGTGACCTTCTTATCCTGACCAACTCCAAAAGGATTGCTCTTCTGCCAATAAAACTGCTTCGAAAACGAAAAGCTTTGACATTTTTGTGTTGTTTTCTTTCAGCGAGATGATGCCAGGTGCGATGACACCACTTTCCTTATTTGTCTTCTTGAAGGCTATTCAATGGTCAATCTACACCCATTCTAACTACTTTGGACAGGTAAAATAAATGTTTTATGTTTAGTCTGTAGTGCGAAATTCTCTTTTGGAGGTCGGCTGGTTCCCGTCTTTGCCGTCAGCAGTGTTCTAACGTCCAGTTTCCTCTGCTTACATCAGTGTTTGGGATTCGTAGAGATTTCATCTAAAATATTTCTTTCAGTAATCTTGCCGTTCTAGGCACTGTTCTCAATATCGTCTTTTACATTTCCAATGTTTTACTTTCAGGGTGGGTCTTTCTTCAGCAGAAAGACAGTCAGAGATTCCTTCATCCCTTTGAAAGGACTGGGTTTATGCTGCAACCATCTTTTCATCAACCTTTTTGTAAGTATCTCCACTCTCTTGAAACTTCGTCTCCATTGGTCACATCTCTTCATTTTGACCTCAGTATTGAGGACACCTCTCAATTAAGGACAGGACAGTCCTAAAGGTGTCCTCAATAGAGCGTTTCCACTGTAATAAGCTTGTGGTTTTCATGTTTTATAGCAATGTACTAAGTACATTTCACTTTTACAGACGCTGTTCTGTTCGTGTTTCTACCACGTTCAAGGGGTGAGGCGTCAGGGATTGGAGCTCGCCTTGATGGCAAGGACACTGGATGGTCTGAATGAAGAAGAGGTGGACACGTTTGTCGGTCATTCCCCCTGGTGGAAGAGGATTAAGAATGTGTTAGCTGTCAACTACGTAAGTGTTATTGTGGGGTGAAGCTTAAATAATGACGTTCAGTTAGGAGGGAAGTGTTCAGATACAGGTGTGATAGGGATCAAAGTCGCCCTGGAAGCAAAGTCCGGTCTAATTGTTCAGTGAGGGATTAGAATACATGGCTATGGAGACCATGACCATTCGAAGATACGAGTAACCTTACAACGTTCTTTCAATTTCAGATGAGGTACCACTGCAATGCCAAGACCAAGCAGTGGGGAGACCGATGTAAAACGTATAAGATTGATGGCTCCAGGGCTTCAGAGGTTTATGAGCAAATTGATGACAAGTTGCCTGATCTTTACAAGGTATTGTTTAAATTGAAGTCAAGTCACCACTGGTCATCTTTCTGTTCAGTCGTTGTTTTCTTATGGTGAAAATACCTCTGACAGGAGGACACCTCTCTCTTATGGACATCAGAATTCATTCCCCAACTGATCACTCTATTGATTTTGACATCTTTATTGAGGACATCTCTCAATTAAGGACAGCACAAGGCAGTCCCAAAAGTGTCTTATTTAACTGATCTTCCTTATGTTTCTCTCTTTCACCAATTCCACTATTCCAGTGTTGGATCGACACAGTTCTATGCAGCAGCAAGTCTGGAGTTGGGGGCTCGGCTCTGTTGTACATATTGTCTCAGGGAAAAGATGGTAGGCACTGCAGAAAACATATACATGTACTTGAATAGACTTAAATTTACTGAAAGTATTCCTCAGTGTCTGACGTATTATAAAGAAATGGGGCAGAGCCACACCCGGATTTGAACCAGAGAACTCTTTTTGACTGATGAGGAGACATGATATCTGTTTCAGAATGGAAGACAGAACATGTTTCTGATGTTGCTATGTTACTCAGCAAGTGTGAGAATGTTTACAGTGCTGATGTCCCGACTGCAATGAAGGTGAGGCGCCCCCTCCCTCCCCCAAACAAGATAAAGAGTGAAGTCTTCCCCCTTGCAAAAAGGATCCAGCAGTGAAGTTGAAACAAAGGGCACAGGGCTCCCTTGTCATGTCAATTGTATCCATGATAGCATTTATTTCTGATGATAGCTAAGCTTATAACAATACCTCGCCACATTCCTCATGATGTCAAATGTTGTTTTTCAGGCCTTGGCTGAGGTGATTGCAAAATCTGAGAAGAAGGACGAGTTCTTGACTATGGTCCCCCAGGTGAGTAAAGACCATCGACAGACCTACCCAAATATGCGCTGCATGAGTTTGATACCGCATTACAAAAAAGATGTCTCCATCACGAAACCAGCTTGAAGTAGATCAGTCTGTAGGCTGTAGGCTACAAATCCGTTATCATTGGCTAAACTATGACCCATCATCATCTGAGCCGTAATCCATCATCATTGCCTGAACTGTGATCCATCAAGATTGGCTGAACTATGATCCATCAGCATTGCCTGAACTATGATCCATCAAGATTGGCCGCCTGCACTATGATCCATCATCATTGGCTGAACTATGATCCATCAGCATTGGCTGAACTATGATCCGTCGTCATTGGTCGAACTGTGATCCATCTTTTCTCGCAGGATGCGATTGACTGGCTGCTTTCTGATCAGAGTGGGGAAGCTGGGGTCAAGTTCAAGGAATTCCTTGACCGCCATGGTCATCGCTGTGTTCGGGAAGTAAGTGGATGTAGAGATTTGTTCTAATAAGTGATCTATTCTTGTCTGTTTATTGAGAGTCTCTATATTCAGCATGTGTCCTCATACATGTATTGGAGTTGGAAATATCTCAGTCTTGTTTCTTTTAGGCAGAGTTCAGGGAGACGTCTTGGCGAGCAGAACCAACGAAACTTGTTCCGTCCCTCCAGGTAAGATGGTGACAAAGAGTAGTATTTCAAGCTTAGTCCCACAGAGCATCCCCATCTTCTATGGACGCTTTCATTGATCCCTTAGCTAAAGAAGATTAGGCCTACTCCAATGAGTTGTAATACCGTGATTTCTCTTCCAGATGCTTATCAAAGTTGGGAAATTCGGGCAAGGTAATTCAACTGACCAAATTTTGGACGTCAATGAAGCAATTGCGAAGTTGACGTCACCAACAACATGGTTTGGGAGGTAAGCAGGTCTGCATGACATGTGGGAGGTGTGACAAGTCTATTCTTATGAGACATGCATTTGTCGGGGTAACATCTCCTTTGTCTCATTTCGAACTGACAATTTGCTTATAATTTACCATAATCTAATTTAACAGGAAACTCCTGAAAGTGTTGGTTCCATGGGCGAGGCAGGCTGTTGGTGGGAGAGAGTGGGCCAAGGTGAGTTGCAAACTGTCAGTATCCCACAATAACCGGTAGAGGAGTTTCAATTTTTTTTCATGATTTTGACCAAGTGAAAGTGGTGAAAGTGTAAGTTCCGGGGTAAGTTCCCACCTTAAACATTCTCATTGTCCATTTTCAGTCCATTTCAATTGAGTTCAATGACATTTTCAAAGAAGCCTACTGGAAGCTGGCAGGGTTCATGGTTGAAGAGGTAAGCAATGGAGTTTAATGGGAAAGATGTGCTTTCTTTACACCCTCACCCTTCTACACCCTTTTCTGTTGTCTCTTGGCGAAGAACCCACAGATAACTTTGAGTTTTGGGCGGATTCATGGAAGTTTCTTTGCTGAAGTTTTATATTCTTCAACAGGGCTACATTCCAGACAGAGATTTGATGTTCTTTTTCACTCATTATGAGATAGGCCAGGTGCTAAAGACAAGGTCGGCCAAGTTGATTGCAAGGTAAGACCGGCAAATGACGGAATAATATCGAAATCTTTTTGTACTGTTCAAGAAGATACGGTAGCAAAGACTCAGCGACACAGAAAGCTGCTGTCCACAGCTGTCTCTTCGGATGATTTACTTCGACGTTTTGGGCAAAACGTTGTTGTTCTTTCAGAGCATCAAAGAGACGCCGAATCCTTCCTAAGCAAATGGACGTACAGTTCCCCGAGATAAGCATTGGACATCCTGTTAGCGTGAGTTCCACCCTTCATCTGTTCACATATCACCTTGAACAAGGCACTTTACTGTTTTGTCACCGTCTGAGCATCGATGCCTTCATCATGGTTGTCAAAGACAGATATGACCTCACTATCCTTTTTAGTTTGAACTCCTCCAGAGATGATTGAGTGTGGACACGCTCTTTCCATTTTAGATCAATGAGGAAGACAATGTTGGCTCACCTGATACATCTGTTGAGATCCAAGGTATGCCTGTCAGTCAGGTTCACTTTTCCTACATTATGAAGGTCGGCCTTCTGATTGTAAGCAAGGGTCGGTCTTCCCAAAGATCCATAAACCCATTCATACTGTGATACGACCGTTGTAATTTCAGTCTGGAGACATCCTGATTGTACCCTACACCGATGTCGGGTGGACGCCATACTTCCCTCTTCTTGCTGGACTTGTGACTGAGATCGGTGGTCTCCTTTCCCATGGTGCAGTGGTGGCCAGGGAGTACGGACTCCCTTGTGTTGTCAACTGTCCCAGGGCGACTTACATATTTAGGACAGGTGAGTGTGGGGCCACTTGTGGGCTGCCGGATGCTTTCTGTCCTGTTTACAGAGTCAATGAATAAAAGAAATGTCCAATTTGGGACTAAATTTGTTGTCCTTAATAGAGAGGCGTCCTCCTTGCAGAGGTGTTCATTAAGGGAGGTTCCACTGGCTGCGTTGGAACTTCCCTTTGCAGACACCTCTACCAGGACACTTCTCCCTCTCAGGGCCACCAAACCATGTCATTCATATCTGTATTTTGAGCTCTCTAATCAGGACACCTCTCAATTAAGGACAATTTGTCATCCACAAAGGTGTCCATAATAGAGAGGCCCACTCTCCTGTGATCTGGTAAAACCTAGTAAGTCTCATTTAGACAATTTTGAGAAAATCAAGGAAAACCGTTTTCCTAAAGGATTAAACTCCAGGAGACAAAAGGAATTTCGTGTTGCCTTTTTAGTTGGGCATAATGGAAGGTCTTTCCAGTGCATTAACATTTCATTTTGTTTGATGGCTTAATCAGGTTACATAATGACTTAGGGTGGTTTTTCCTGATCAAAGTTATATCAGTGGTTACGGTTTTCATCAACAAGAACCTTACTGAGACGGGTTTTATGCATTTTTATTTCATAATATGAAGGGATAAGGCTTCCGTTACATTGAAGTATACGGTATACGAAAAGGCCGATTAACAAAGGCATTCCGAGGATTCACGACCGTGAAGCCATTGTGAACCGGCGTTTTCGTATACCGTATACTTCGATGTAAAGGAAGCCTAATACCTAGTAAGTTCAAATTTGGGGCTAACTCAATTTTCATAAAAAAGTGACTTACTAGGTTTTACCAGATCACAGGAGCACTGTATACAGGTAGTACAATCAGATATGGAAATAAAATTACTCCTGACCATAATTTTCTGTTTTCTTTTCATCTTCAGATGACCATGTGGTCCTTAATGCCACAAAAGGCTTGTTACAGAAGGTTGTTTGAAGGGAAAGGGTGTCACAGATCGGAGCAAGTGGTGAAGCTCAGCAACTGAATATTGAAATGACAGTAACGCTACAACTTTACTACTAACTTTAGTTTTAGTTTGACAATCGTAATCTTATACATGTAACTGAGGTAGTCATTAGCCAAGTCAAATCATTGTGCCGAATTACAAACCTGTTCTTAAAAAAAAAGTCTTTTCAATCATTTCTATTACTGAATCAATCAATAGAACCAAAAGTTTGTTTTTGAATATGTAGGCCTACAAGTATAGGTTATAATCCTCAAGACTGTGTAAAATAAAGCAATTAGGCTACTGTTACTACCGCCTTCTTTCTTATTAAAGATACTATATCACGGATATTTTCGCGGGCCACGAAAATCATTGTTTATTTACATTTTGTTTGTTTATGTCCAGTCTTTCTTTGTCTTATGAGCAATTTGTTGGTGGCATGCCCATCTAGAAATTCTTTTGATACAGAAAGTATTCAATTTGGTGGGTTGGCGTATCCCGAAAGTCCAAAATAACATAATGTAAACATCAATGTTTACAAACATTAAATGTAAACAATGAATTCATGATATATTATCTTATATTATATTACGAAATATTCCCAGACATCCTCCATAACCCACCTAATCAATCCTGCAATTGATGCTGGGCTGCTATCGATTGTTGTTATGTAAGAAGGGGCTGCGCGTCAAAACGACCTATTCATTTTGTCAACTTTTTAGGAAAGGCTGAAAAAGAATTACTTTAATGGCTTTGATATAATAGAATGCAAGACTTCGTTTCGCGGAGTGCTGCGCCACCATGCCCATTGAAAGTTCGGCCTTCNCAGTTCGGGAAAGTTCAAAAATTGGAAACGTTTCCGACTTTGGAAACGTTTCTTTTTTTGGAAGCGATTTTCGATTCCAATATCGGGAACGTTTCTGAATTTGGAAGCCCAGAGATTATGGCACAATCAAGCCTTTTGATGATGATAATTGATGATTATCGATGATTGCAGCCAACTTACGCCAGCAATTCAGATTTTACGCCGTGAAATACAAGGTCACAGGTGCTGCCATCTGTTAATGGAAAAAAACACTTCCCGATTTTTGATACTCATATCCCGATTAGGCCTAACATGCAAATAGGCCTACACCGATTCCGATATCGGAATCGAAAACCGCTTCCGAAAAAAGAAACGTTGCCAATATTGGAATCGCTGGGCTTCCAAAATCAGAAACGTTTCCAAATTCGGAACTTTCCCGAACTGAATAGCATGACTAAGCCCAGCGAAAAGTTCTAAGTAGGCCCTATCATCAGTGTAGTGAAAAGGCCAGTTGTTGGCTACTGTAGGCCTATGGAGGCCTATGCTAGTATATCAGTTACCAGGCCCACATCACATGCACATGGCTGGGCATGGCCATGGGCCATGGCATGCATTTCTGTTGTGAAAATTCGCTGATTGATAAGAAAGTTGATCCATGATTTGCTTCATCATTTCATTTCAGAAAGCGATTGATTACGTCTCAAATGCCACCACTGAGGATAAGAAAGGAAACTATGAGGAGGCACTTCGACTATATGAGTTGGGATTAGACCACTTTTTACACTCTCTCAAATGTAAGTGGAAGTTGCTGATTGATCAAAAGTTTTGAAAGCTATTCTAGTTGATTTGAGACATATCTTTGCTCGTCCATTATATGTGCTGAGTTAAACAACCATCATAATTTTTGTTTTCAGATGATGCCTTAGGACAAAGATCAAAGTCTAATATTCGTGAAAAATGTGCTGATTATATGGAACGGGCTGAGAAACTTAAGAAATATATCAAAGACAAGAAAGGCAAGAAACAAAAAAGCACAGATTCTGGAGGTAGACCGGCCAGCTCGAAAAATAGCAATAAGAAGTAAGTTCATCTGATTATGATTCTGCAAAATGATGATTAAACAGCTGTAACCTGTGATGAAGATAATTGAGCCTATGACTATTTTGTCACTTCTGTTGACAGTAGTTATTTGCAACACTCTGTTGGAGGAAATTGGACTACCGGTACTGGAGAAAATCTTTGCTGTCAAAGAGACTTGTCCCCCACCATGGAGGACCTAGAGTCAGAGAAGGCAAGGAACACAGAGCCTCATTCTAAATTGTAGAATTCTGAGACCCATATCACAATTCTTATTTCAGTGCCTTAGGACAAAGATCAAAGTCTAATATTCGTGAAAAATGTGCTGATTATATGGAACGGGCTGAGAAACTTAAGAAATATATCAAAGACAAGAAAGGCAAGAAACAAAAAAGCACAGATTCTGGAGGTAGACCGGCCAGCTCTAAAAATAGCAATAAGAAGTAAGTTCATCTGATTATGATTCTGCAAAATGATGATTAAACAGCTGTAACCTGTGATGAAGATAATTGAGCCTATGACTATGTTGTCACTTCTGTTGACAGTAATTATTTGCAACACTATGTTGGAGGAAACTGGACTACCGGTACTGGAGAAAATCTTTGCTGTCAAAGAGACTTGTCCCCCAGCATGGAGGACCTAGAGTCAGAGAAGGCAAGGAACACAGAGCCTCATTCTAAATTGTAGAATTCTGAGACCCATATCACAATTCTTATTTCAGAACTTCAGGTAACGACAGTGATTCGGACAATGAAGAAAAGAAGAAGTTCCACGACAGTTTATCAAGTAATTCACTTCAATTCTCTCTTCTTTGCACTCTTTGACACAGAAATTCTGCATTTATTCTTGATTTCAGACAAGAACCTAGGGCTTGAGTATCTCAAAATGGTGATGTCGTGTCAGTAGACAGTGGTTCATGTAACTTCAATGTTACCATCCATAACAACTTTGTCAAATTTGATTTTCGGCATAGTTCTGGCCATTCAGTCATAACGTCAACTGACTTNTCAAGACTATTCTTGGTACACCTGTGACAATGCCAGAGAAGAAATCGGTAAGTCTGAAAGTTCATTTTACCCATTCTCCCATGCAGCAGGGGTGTTTACCTCCTCTTAATCCACTTACAATGTACACAAACCGAGCAAGTAACGAACTATAACTTTGTTGAATGAAGTTAGGAATTTGTGTTTAGAACCTTGTGTATAGATGATGATGAAAGAGATCCAACTCTCAATCAGATTCTGTGGAAATCTCTTTATCTGATGTACCAATAAGGTGAATTGTGAATTTAAGAGTCAAATCACAGGAAAAAATCAAAGGAAAAAACTCGTGGGGCAGTGTCTCAACGTGGTCACCTAATGGGAGTGACAAACCCACGATCTCCCAAAAACGGTCCAACCCCAAATCAATATTGAAGTTTTAGAGGAAATAGGGACGTTCAGCAAGGCTCTGTATCATCGCGCCATGTCACGTATGACGTATCGAGCTAATGCATTTTCTATTAAAGTCATATGTGATACGGATCAACGATACGGAGCCTTGCTGAAAGTCGCTATTTATAAGGGAAACCCCCTGATCATGAATAAGCCAGCATCTCGATGATATTGGCCATGATCGTCTGTGTTCAGTGTCTGAGGCCAGTCTCGAGCATATTTCAAGCTACAAACCACAGACTGAGCACTAATCATTGGGTCAATATCATCTACCGTCAACATCATCACACTCACGGATCATGGATTAGCTACATCCTTGAACGCTGTACAAGTACTGTACACTGATCCGTATCATTAGCTAGCTNGGTTTCCATGCTATCAGCGTGCTGTTCATCACGTGTTGAACTGCCCAGTGCAGTAACCCCCCCCCTCCAAATTTGCAGTGTTGGTCTGTAGTCCTCATGTTGCTGCTCAAGCTATGCCCACTTTTGTTCGGTGGAAGACCTCAAGGAATTCCGTAATTCCGCTGTCAGGTTCGGTCCGTTAGTCCTCATGATCTCAGGGACTACTGTGTAACCTCTGACAAATGCTGTCCTTCAATGATAGGCGTCCTGACTAAAGAGGTTGGACTGAATTGAAATTGTCAATTCAGGCTGAGATTTATCATTTGGTGTCACTGACAGAAAGGTGTCTTTCTGGCAATGGACAGGTTTCCGCGACCAGGAGATTCAGGATTCTTGTAAAGGCTATACTATTGACTTTCCGCACGTGCAAAATAATGGTCACAGGATTTAATTGGCGAGGTGGATGTCTATCCCTGTGATACACTGCAACCTGGATTTAACCGTCTTCACCTCATCGATTGGCAGCTCCCAGGTTGTCTGCTCTGACTAAAAGACTGCATCAGGAAGACCTTTTTAGGCTATGTTCAGGGTTGTGACATTGTTACCCTTTCTGACATAACAGACCACACAGACCATCTGCCAGGACTCCTCCCACTGACCCCCTTGCACGTGCCCTTTATCCCAGATAACGCTTATTCTTTTGTGAAAAAGTTAAATCCCTGTTCATGTTTATAGTTCTATGATGAAGACGATTTTAATATGCTGTATTGTTTCCAACATTTCTGGTGGTGTTGAAGTTTACCTCCTCTAGGTGTTAGAAATAGTCAAATGATTGTGGTCGTGCTGTATGGCTGTCAACAGGGTTTAAAACTTACTATGTGTGTGTGTTCAATGCAATATTTAGCTGATTTCGGCTGCGTCTCAGACAGTGCCCCCATTCCCCGCAATCAAGGGCTCAGTATCACCTGCACCAGGATTGATAATTAGATGAATTCCTGGACGTCCAACTTAATATGGGATTCCCTCGTTAAAAGTTGCATGAAACAAACACGAGGATAATGGACCTGTGATGAATAATTATGACATTTATTATGATGATAGGCAAATATATTTCAAAATTGGTACGACACTGATGAGATTTTATTCATATCCAGAAAATTAACTGCTAATCACCATGGTTACAGAGAAGATTCGTGTATCATGAAATTTTGAGGGGTGTTCGATGGCATGTTTTATTGCCATGTTATTCTTGTGAATTCATGTTGCGGTTCTATGTATACTGTTAGAGGTGATGACGGTGGATTGAAATCATGGATTGGAACAGTAATTAGGATGTACAATGTATGCAATAGTGGGTCATATCAAAAATAGATAAGAGAGGATATGAATAACGATAAGTAAATGCTTTTACTTGAATTTTGCAATACAAATGCACTGCACTAGGCAACGCTGTACAGACTTGAAGTAAAAGCATTTGCTAAGTCTTACTTTTTATTCATATGACCCATTCCCTTCTTTGCTTTCATTCCTTGTACATGGTGATCAACCCGCTTCCTGTTTTCAATCATTATGATGATAGCCTTCAGGCAAAGATCCTGCAGGGTCTACCTATCTCTGAAATGACATAGTTATGGAATATGACACAGCTTTTGTGGAAAGCTTAAAGCATGATTTGCACACCTGAATGTGAACCTTGATGTTGTTACGAACGTTGTGCCACTGGATTTGGCAGGAGAAAGAATGACCAGGATATAGGCCTACATGAAACTGGTTTCGTGAGTGAGGTATTTAGTATATTATTCAAACAACTGATGAAAACGTCCGATTGAAGTCTTGATCATGTCTTCTGGCACTTCCTTCTATGTATGGAACTGGTATGAACATGAGAATATTGAAGGACAAAGTACATGTAGTATAGACATGTTTAAAATGTAATGGACAAGACCGTGCACAAGGTGAAAGGGACGAAGTGGAGCATTTGACCCAGCCCACGTACATGTACACTGAGTGATTTCTGTCCTATCGCTGTCATGACTAGAACATACTGGTGAAGAAAACACCATACCATCACATCGATTGTCATCTTAACGATGTTCTGCTGCTGCAACCCCCTCCTCTCAAAATGGATCACTCCCATCCAAAGTCATTTTGAGAGTAGGTTTTGCACAATTTAGAGAATTCGAATACATCAATATCACATCTTTTGTCTGCCTATCTTTCTTAGTCATAGGCACCGGACATTTTTCTAAGCAGGATTTTGTTGACTCATTGTAAAGAGAGATCTTCTACACCTCATCGGTGGAGCAAATTCCTGATAGAGAATTCTATCCAGTGCATGAAGATGTGTCAGATCATGGAGCTACATCCTCTGTAATTTTCCCCGTTTTAAAATGGCTAGATTTCGTAGGTTTTTCTTTCAATAGTGTGTGGTGTGAATTGACATGTGTTGGATCCTATTGTCCCATGGATTAGGAATCTTGGTTTCTTTGTCCACAGATCATTTTGATTTAGCATTGTGGTTGTATTGTATTCCTCTGTGTTAGGCATGTGTTGTGAATAGCCCATAGTAGTGACACACCAAACACACCATGTGGTCACACTGTCACATTGGTTCAGGTGGCTGGACCTGAGAAAGGTATGGTGCACTTTCACTCCTATCTTGCTCTAATGTTGGCTCTGTCGGTCGTTTCTGTTCTCATAATCTTATCACAGTTTCATGGGCTTTACCTGCTTGCAAAGGTTACACTCTTTGCTTCATGAATTACTCTCGTTTGTTGAGAAGAATAACTGGAAGTACATGTACTTGAAGACACTCCTCTACATGAGAGTTCTCAAGCACCTTGATCATTGGCCCAAACACTGCCCTGCCCATAGTTTTCTATGGCTAAGTTGCCCATAGACAGCAAACTCTCACATCGAGGAGCACCTTGGCTTTCACTACTGTCTCCTGAAAGTCCTGGGCTGACCGCACAGAAAGTCTGATAGTGCTACTGGCGCCTATCAGCAGTTAGTTTTAACGCATTTTCCCATTAACTAAATAGGCACCACAAGCACTATCGGACTTTCTGTGCGGTCGTTCCTGCTCTTTTGGCCTGCTGTGTTGGGTCCTGCTCTTTTAGCCTGCTGTGTTGTTGGTAGGCCTGCTCCTTTGGTCCACTCTGTTGGTAGTCCTGCACTTTTGGCCTGTCACCGTGTTGTCTGTCCTGCTCTCTTGGCTGATGTTGGTCTGTGCAAACCTAGAAATGACAATGAGCCTTATATTTTTCAGCCAACCATCATGACTCCACCTTCAACAACTCCTACCTCACAACCACAGCCCCCTGTATCACCCCAGCTCAACACGCCACCTACACTCACCCCTCAAGACTCATCCGGTCTCCCAGAACCCATCTCGCCACCGGAGCAGGGATCTTCAGCCGAAGACGACGTTGATGTAGAAATGGAAGTAGACGGAAGCGATCGGGAACGTCTGATACGTGCTCAGCAGGCTCAAGAGAAGGCAAACCGCATCATCCAAGAGGCATTAGCGAAGGCACAAGCAGCAGGGAATACATCATTGAGGGTGATTCCCTCTGCTGGAGGGAGTGGAGATGGGAAGCCAGAAAAGGAAAAGAAGAAGAAGAGAAATAGCTCAAAGAAGCCTAAAGAACCGAAGGAACCCAAGCCTCCCAAAGAACCGAAGGAAAAGAAAACACCTAAACCAAAAACTCCTCGACCGAAGCAGAAAAGTGCGAAAAAGAAAAAGTAAGACTTCGTTTGATTTTGGAAGTTTCGCTTTCAACGAGGGCTGGTCATGAAATAGTGGATTCTGGGCTTGTTTCTCTGTCATTGTGCTCAGCAGTTATGGCTTCAGACAGGTATGGCTTCAGACAGGTCAGCTGTGAGGATAAGATGTTGTTGATGTTGTTTCTTTTCTGTTCATGTGCACCATTTCTTCCAGGCCCTTGCCAACATTCCTCCAAAAGAAGAAGAAAAAGAAGAGAAAGACTGGCGGCATGTCGGATGATTCAGAACCAGAGCAACGATCACCGGTTCAGTCAGATAAGGAAGAGGATGATTTGTTTGTGAGTAGGCCTACTTGTGTCAGATTGTTTCAACGTGAAGTAGTACATCTCAGTAAAAGTTACACTTTCACTATTACGATGAATTCTAGGACACAAGGACCCTGATGGCCTTGACTGTCAGATTTTGAGCCTGAGGGTCAGTATCGTCTGTTGCAACATGGTTTAGAATGATGTAATCAAGTGTTGAAATCAGTAATGATGTCTCAATTTCCTGATTGCGAAATCGGTATTGATCGAGATGGTAAATGTTGCATCTGGATCTGTTTCAGAAGCGAAGATCTGCCCGTAATACCAAACGAAAGAAGTACTTGGATGACCTTGACCTCCAGTTGACAGATGACGAGAAATCTGATGATGCAAATCTTGAACTGCTGGATGCAGGTGGCGCCCTCAAGCCGCAGTTCTTCGTTGTAAGTGTAAGTCTAGTGTCTGTCCAAAAAAATGTTGACTGGAAACCATTTCTAACTGCTACAATCAGCTTATTTTTGGCCTCTGTTATTCCAAAAGCTGTTTTTGTTCAAAATGAAAGTGAACTTTGCTTTTCAGGAAAACCCAGCGGAAGAGGATGCTGTTATTGTTGAGAAGATTCTTGGCATGAGGACAGTTAAGAAACAAATCCCAGTCATGAAGACCGAAGAAGTGCATAATGAGGTATGTGCCAGTTATCTAATCATACTCGGCTATTTTCACAATTCAGAGTGCCTTATCACTCCATTTCTTGCACAATTTGCGTCAGAGTTGACTATTCTCCATCAGGTATTCCCCCATTTTGCCGAACGCTGAAATCAGAAACGATCGGCACCTTTCCTTCATAATCTGGTGTCGTTACCATGGCGACCGGTGCTTCTCTCCTTTTCCTTAGCACAGATGACAGCTCGGTTTCCAGTCAGTGTTGCGCTGTAAACATCATTATTCGGGGAATGCTCTCGATGAGAATTCATCAGGATCTGCTTCGGTTTTGGAAAATTCAATTGTTTCCGTGGCAACGGCTAATATCCTGATTGTTCAGTGACAGGACCGGTGTGGTGTTGGACGGACGTGTA
>NMRB01001890.1:0-12145 GCA_002633025.1 Notospermus geniculatus | reverse complement strand
GGTGTGGTGTTGGACGGACGTGTACGGTATGTCGGACACTTGAATTGGTGATCATCTTTTCATAAACCTTCTTTCAGTCGCAGTCTGATGAGGTGGATGTGGAGGAACAGGCAGATAAGGAGAGCAAGATGGAAATGGAGACAGTTGAAGTCGAGGAATTCTTTGTCAAGTATAAAAATTTGTAAGTTATTTCCTAAGTACAGTCTATTTTCCCTTGGTGATACCATTGACATGTTTACAATTATGTACTCATTGTTTCCATGGCTTGGTTGCTATGGAGATTTCATGCATCTGGTCCCTTTCCTTTGCAGCTCATACTTGCACTGTGAGTGGAAGCCAGTTGAGGAACTCAAGGACAAACGGATACACTCAAAGATCAAGAGATACAAGCAAAAGAGATTGTCTATGGGAACTTACTTCTTACAGGTAAAACCTTAAGCTGGCAGCACACAGGTGCAAAGCTCTTCCGGCTCTTGTTATGAGCTCTTCTTGCTCTTGTTCGAGCTCTTCTGGCTCTTGTTATGAGCTCTTCTGGCTCTACTTCTTCTGGTTCTTGTTATGAGCTCTTCTGGCCCTTGTTGTGAGCTCTAGTGGCTCTTGTTACAACCTTATTTGGGCTCTAGTTACAAGCTCTTTTGGGCTCTTACAAACTCCTTTGGGCTCTTGTTACAAATTCTTTTGGGCTCTTCTTACAAACTCTTTTGGGCTCTTGTTGTACGGTCTGTTGACCCTTGTTTCAAGCCGGAATACTCCGCTCTGTTTTAGATTGATGAGGATGAACTATTCAACCCTGACTATGCAGAAGTGGACCGTATCCTTGAGGAGTCCATTACCACGGACCCAGACACCAACGAAAAGGTCACATATTACATGGTCAAATGGCGCTCCTTGCCCTACGAGGATAGCACTTGGGAACTCGCGGAGGATGTCGATCATGAGAAAGTGCTACAGTTCAAACGCTTCCAGAAAGTTCCAACGGAAGAGGAACGTCAGCAGCTTGCACGACCGAAGCCTTCCGAGTGGAAAAAGCTCGATGAATCCCGCATCTACAAGAATGATAATACGTTGAGAGAGTATCAGCTGGAAGGGGTTAATTGGCTGACTTTCTGCTATTACAATAAGTGAGTAGCCTCCCTCTTCTGTCTCCTTGTTGTATCGCCCAAATGTTTGCCATTCCAATGGTGGTAGCAAAGGTAATTCATATCAACAAAATTGTCATCTGAGCAGAGCAGTCGTTTTGTCTTTGTGCCATAGCAACGAGTATATTTATGATTGTCTTCCTGTCCCTTTCAGACAAAACTCTATCTTAGCTGATGAAATGGGTTTGGGTAAAACGATTCAGAGTATAACATTCCTACAAGAAATCTACGATTATGGCATCAAGGGACCTTTCCTTGTGATTGCACCCTTGTCGACCATCGGCAACTGGCAGCGCGAGTTTGAAACGTGGACTGATCTCAATGTGATAACGTACCATGGTACGGCCGCTAGTAGGAGTATGCTGCAGGAGTATGAGATGTACCTCAAGGATGAGGATGTGAGTATTTGCGTAAACTTAGGAATCTGTTTTTAGAACCTTGTGTACAGATGATGATGAAAAATCCAACTCTCAACCAGATTCTGTGGAAATCTTTGTCTGATGTACCAAAAAAGTATGAGGTTCTGTGTATTATGGACATTGCAGTCTGTGAATTTGGAATCCCTCAACATCAACCCTTGTTGGTCCTGAGCTTCACTCCTTTTCATACCCTTATTTTTTGTCAATCAGCCCTTACACTGTTCAGTAATTACCACCCACAGCTATAACCCTGAACCCCTGCCCATAGCTTATAAGATTTTCCTTGTTTCCAGGGCCATAGAATTCCAGACATGTACAAGTTCCATGCCATAATAACTACATACGAAGTGATCATCTCGGATGTCGAGCTCCTGAGTTCGATCGAGTGGAGAGCGACTGTGATTGATGAGGCTCACCGGCTCAAAAACCAGAAGTGTAAATTGATGGAAGGACTGAAAGTGTTTGATCTGGTAAGAAAGTGTTTAGCTTTTGCCCATCCATTGCTATATGTCGCACATAGTTTTGCCACAGTTTGATCAGCTCATACGGACAATTTGATTGTCTGCCACAAACAGTTTGATCTGTTGCCATGAACGATTTGATCAGCTGCCAAACAATTTGGTTGGCTGCCACAACGACTTGACCCAACCACCCTTACTCATTTCACATGGTCAATTCCATTTCTTCAACTTTCAGGAACACAGAGTTCTACTCACCGGGACACCACTACAGAACAACGTTGAGGAACTTTTCAGTCTCCTTAACTTCCTGGAACCTTCACGGTTTAACAACTCTGAGGAGTTCCTGAAAGAATTTGGTGATCTGAAAACAGAGAGCCAGGTGGAGAAACTCAAACAGCTTCTGAAACCAAGGATGCTGCGACGATTGAAGGAGGATGTGGAGAAGAATCTGGCTGCTAAGGAGGAGACAATCGTGGAGGTGGAGCTTACGAATATACAGAAAAAATATTATCGTGCCATTTTGGAGAAGAATTTCAGTTTTCTAAGCAAGGGTGCCGGGACAGCAGCTAATGTCCCCAACTTGATGAACACTATGATGGAACTTAGGAAGTGTTGCAATCATCCCTATCTTGTAAATGGTGAGTTCTGTCCTTCCATCCTTTCTGGGTAAAATTGCCTGGCTGTTTTTTCTGTCACTTTGGCAATAATAATCATTACAAGTGCTTAGGAGCCTTGAGTATGTGCAAAATTGAAGCGAATTTGTAACCTTGTGCTGTTTGTTGATGTAAAGGCCTTCATACACCAATTGAGAAAAGTCAAAAAGAAGGCCTTCAGAGAGTGAATGACTAAAATCCTGCTGTTCCAGGTGCTGAGGAGAAGATAGTTGAAGAAACGAAGGAAACACATGGTGCTGATCCTCTACAGTTGTTCATGGCGATGGTGAAGGCCTCTGGTAAACTTGTACTCATTGACAAGTTGCTACCCAAACTGAAGGCAGGGAATCACAAGGTCCTTATCTTCTCCCAGATGATCCGAGTCCTTGACATCCTGGAAGACTACCTCATCCAGAGAAAGTGAGTTCACTGGTTTCATTCATTCGCATTGGTGGATCAAGGGATCGGTCTCGATGGCCGTCATTGAAGTTGAGCTACAGTTAACTTGGACGGCTGAGAGTGTAAATCAACTCAGCGGCAGTTGCCATCATATTGTGACAGAAGTGAAAACCTGCCTTCATGCTTTGTCATCATTCCATCTTTGACCATAGATTCCTCCCAGCTAGTTACTCTTGTGGATGACTTATTTGGGTGTTGCCATTTCAGGTACTTGTACGAGAGGATTGATGGTCGAATCCGGGGCAACCTGCGACAGGAAGCCATCGACCGATTCTCCAAACCTGATTCCGATCGCTTCATCTTCCTCCTGTGTACCCGAGCCGGTGGCCTGGGTATCAACCTCACCGCTGCAGACACTGTCATCATATTTGATTCTGATTGGAATCCGCAGAACGACCTCCAGGCTCAGGCCAGGTGTCACAGGTATGTATGAGTCCTCATTTCAGGGTATTGCAGCGGCATTGGGTTGAACATCTGTGGCAGAGGCTGCTGGTCGATGGTTGGTCAATACCCAACTTCGATAATTCAACTGGTTTGAAAGGATTAATTTGTGTCAGAACAATAGGTTCTCTGTTGTGTCACTTCTCTTCAGCCTTTTCTCTTGTCTTAGCAGTCGGTCATTGCGTACATGTATATGTTGTTTGCTTTACAGAATTGGGCAGAAGAAGGCGGTGAAAGTCTATCGTTTGATCACAAGGAACTCCTACGAGAGGGAGATGTTCGACCGTGCATCGATGAAGCTCGGTCTCGATAAAGCTGTTCTTCAGTCAATGTCAGGAAAGAAGGAAGACAGCTCTGCTGTAAGTTTTGGTTGATTTGCTATTAGATTTGGAAGATAGACACTTGGGAACAGCAGTAATGGTGCAGGGAAGGTGTCCTTGGGGTCCCCTTCCGCAGATGTTGGTCCTCCTAGCGGGGCAGTACTTTCCATAACTCGGTTCTTGTCCTCTGGCCTCTGATATTTTGTGGGCTGCGGTTTCTTACTTGTGTTGTGTTTTGTTTTGTACCTTCAGCAACCAACACTCTCCAAGAAGGAGATTGAGGATCTGTTAAGGAAGGGTGCATATGGTGCTATAATGGACGATGAAAATGCTGGCGATCAGTTCTGCGAGGAAGACATTGACCTCATCTTACGGAGAAGGACACAAGTTATTCAGATTCAATCAGAAGGGAAGGGCTCAACATTTGCCAAGGTAACGACTGCGTTCAACATTTCAGTTCATTCCACACTTTGGCTGCCGGAGTGGCACAGTGGAAACATCATGTGTCTGTCATTTGTGAGGTCCAGGGTTTGATTGCTGGTCTGATCTCATGTGGTGGAGAGGTCGATATGAGACTAGTTGTGATTACACCTTTCTTGTTTCAGGCAAGCTTTAGTGTGAGCGAAAACCGAGATGATATCGACATCTCAGATCCCAACTTCTGGAAAAAGTGGGCCAAGAAAGCTGACATTGATACTGATGCACCTAAGGTAGGTACCATCCGTAATTCTTGCAGACAATTTCCAGCTCTGATGTGATGCCATCTTTGGTAGCTACATGTATATAAAAATGTATCTGTTGATCAGGAGATTTCTGTTCGTCTGGAGGAAACGAAGCGGAGTTTGTCCTCTGGCGATCAGCAAAGCTTAGCAAAGAAGATTCTGTGCCTGGTGACTCTGATGTAGTTTGTGTAATCTCTTTACCTGTCCCTTCGTTTCAGAATGAACTGATTATGGAGCAGCCTCGTGCCCGCCGACAGACAACCCGCTATGGCAACCAGGATCTTCTAGATATGTCGGAATTGGATACGACGTCCGATAGCAGTGACGAGGAGGAGGGTGCGCAGCATCCAAGCAGCGCCAAGGGCAAGGGTGGAAAGAAAGGGAAAGGGGGACGGAAGAAAAAGAAACATAAGGTGGATTTAGATGCCGAGAATACGCCAGTCGAAGAAGGGGTTTATTCACGTGGGGAGTTTTTCAAGGTGGAAAAGAACTTGTTGATCTATGGCTGGGGGCGCTGGGAGGATATTTTGTTACATGGACGATTCAAACGAAAACTGCAGGTCAAGGATATACAGAATATAACAAGGGCTCTGGTAAGTTACCATTGAGATGAAACTTCCTTCTGTAGCACTTGGTATTCTGGTATTTTCAGTGTGTGGCATGTGTCAGGACAAGATTCTTTGGCAGACTTGTATTGAAACCAATGTGGATTCTATCTTAAAGTGTCCTATGCTCTTTCCTTCAGCTTGTGTACAGTTTGAAGAACTATGCTGGTGATGAAAGAATCAAAGGGTTTATTTGGGATCTAGTCAACCCGCAGGCGGACAAGGAGTTCAAGAATCACTCTGGTAAGATTTTGGTCTGATAGATTCAATTCCCTTGCAGTGGTAAATGTTTCACAATTAACTTTGATAGTTGTTGTTCTCTGTGTCATCGTGTTCTTCAGAGTCAGAAGTTAGTTGCCAAGAAAAAGGGTCTCAAAGTAACTAAAACCTTCCTCTCTGCATTCCAGGTTTGTCTGCACCAGTTCCAAGGGGTCGTAAGGGCCGCAAGGCTCGTACAGAGGCCAGCAAACTGGCCGAGAATCTGCAGAATGACATGGCTAACTGTGATATGAATTTAGATGCTATTCTGACAGATGAGGGCTACCAGAAACATCTCCAACGACATGCTAACAAGTAAGGGTTGGGGAATATCCTCTGTTTGCCTGGCCGGTCAGTTGTTTGTGTTTGAGACCAGCTTCTCTCTTGAATTCCAGCTGTAGGATTGGCCAGGAGCCGAGTTACACATCTGTTTTTCCACGAAGAAATTGCTGAAGTATGTTAAAATCATCACTATGTTCGACCTAATGGGAAAGATGTGGAAGATCAGGAATCCTAAGAGAAGTTCAAGAGTTCCCTGCTTCCTTCTACAGTTTTGATTCTGATCTCTTCGTTTGATTATTTCCAGGGTGTTGCTGCGTGTGCGATTACTTTACTACTTGAAACAGGAAGTAATAGGTGATGAAGCAGAGAAGGTGTTTGCTAATTACCCTGCCAGGTATGTTGTGATACTTTGGTCATCACTCTGTGGCGAAATTCAATCAGAGTTCGGTCTAGTGGTGGCAGATACAATGGGGTTGACTCACTCTCAGTTGTGGATGGTTCCCTTAGCATAGATCCTGGACTAGTCAGCAGATAGTCAAGAATCCAAATACTATTAGTTTCCTGTCTCAGAAATGTTTGATCTCTATTTCCAGTGAAATTGACATTCCTCGCCCCGTCGCCGACGGCGACCCACCCATCATGTGGTGGGATGAAGAAGCTGATAAGTCTCTCTTGATTGGCGTCTTCAAGCATGGTTACGAGAAATTCAACATCATGCGTCAGGATTCTGGTCTGTGCTTCCTCGACCGTTGTGGCCCACCCGACGGTGCTGCCCTCTTACGGGAACAGAATGATGAAGAGTAAGTAGCCTTTAAACTGTGTCTTTATTTCATCCCCTAGAATGATTAGGTGTTCTGATCATCTTTTCTAGTCCTGTCCGATGATGATTTGCCATGCTAATACTGAGGTGTCACACTAGGTGGCGTAGCTACCTTGTGCTGGACATCACTGAGTTGAACCATTTCGCCCGTCGTGTGTGACGGACTGAGGACAGGCTGGAGAAAATGTTAATCATCAAAAGAGAGTTCTTTGCTGTTAATGTTGGGATTTGATGCAATATTTTTGCCCTATTTCTAGGGACGATCCATCTTCCCAACAACTGAACGAGAGCAAACTGCTTCGTGATGACGAGATGGATGTCGACGACGATGACGTCTGTCCAGGGACACCAGGATTTTCATCTCAGGGAAAAATCACGATGACACCAATAACGTACGAAACTGCTGATGGAAAGCTTCCATTCCCTGGGCCTTCTGAGCTCAACACACGGCTGAGGCGCGTGATCACCGGCTACCAAAGAAATCACAAGAAACAGCAGCTCAAGCTTCAACAGAAAGAAAAGAAACTCCAGAGAAGAGAACGATTTGAAGTCCAGTTGAAGGAACGTGAAGAACGCAAGAGGGAAATGCAACAGAAATGGTCGAGAAGAGAAGAATCTGATTTCTATCGTATTGTGTCAACCTTCGGTGTTCAGTTTGATCCGCATATTCGACGGTATAACTGGGAAACATTCCGACAGCTTGCCAGGCTGGAGAAGAAGTATGACGATACGTTGACGGAGTACTTTCTTGCCTTCTATTACATGTGTTGTCGGGTGTGCAAGAAGTTGAAAGAAGATGGTAAGAACTGGTTTTAAACCAAAATGTCCAATTTGCCCATTTCCCTGGTCTATTCAGAGCATCTCAAGATTGATATCTGTTGTTCTTTTTCCAGCGAGACCTCCCAATAACCTCCTTATCGAGCCGATCACAGAAGAACGTGCCAATCGTTGTCTGGCGCGGATAGACTTGTTGAATAAAGTACGAGAGGAGGTGTTGCTGCATCCAAAACTAGAGGAACGCTTGGAGCTGTGCCAGTCAAGTTTTGATATGCCTGAGTGGTGGGTACCTGGGTTACACGACAAAGATCTCCTTATTGGTGCTGCAAGGTAAGTGTGATCTGTGATTCAAACTTACTTTCAGAGTGTCTCTTCTCTGCTATTCCAAAGATTACACCCATTTTGCCAATGAAATGTGGCCATTTCATCTGCTACTGTTTTGCCTACACCCACTTCACCAGTAATTTTTTTGACAGAGATTCTGCTCTGGTTTCCTCCTACATTACAGTACAACTTACTGCTCTTGTATTCCAGACATGGTCTTGCCCGTACTGACTATCACATTCTCCACGATCCTACACTCTCCTTCCGGGAAATAGTCAATAACAAAGATCTCTACAAGTCCAAGCAGCCATTGCCATTCCAGAGTCCATCCATTCCAAATGCTGATCTCGATGACACCCAAGGTAAATGGTTGTGAAATGTTCTGTGGAACTTTCTATTAAGGGCCTTTGGGACTGCCGAATATTGACCCCAGTTCGGAGATTCCTAATAGAGAGGGGTCTGCTGATAGAGGCTTCACTGTGACGGAATCACTCTCTACTGGAGCTGATGTACAATTTAACAAAAATTGTGATGTTCGAAAAATATTATGTTGGCGCAGTGCCTCGCCAAGCAAAAGTATGGCGATTTCGGACTTTGTAGGGGATGTTTTGTGTTTAATCAGTATGTTACCTGTCTGTTACAGATGACAACAAGTCAGATGTCAAACCCAAACCTGAGTCAGAATCTGATATGGACACAGATATGAAACCACAGGTGAAACGTGAAGTAAAGTGTGAAAAAGAGGAGGGTGAAATAGATGATGATGATGACGACGATGATGGGGATGAGAGAAAGGTTGAAGTGAAGGCTGAAGTTAAGGAAGAGGAAGAGGAAAGTAAAGAAGAACGAGAGAAGAGGGCAATGGAAAAAAGGGTGAAGGCCATCGAGGAAAGGGTCAAAGCTGAGATCCGAGCTGCCCAAGAATTGAGGGATGAATCTATGGATGAGTTGGATGAGAAACCACTGGTATTTAAGCCGATGCTTTCTGGACTTGATGGTTTGACGCCGGACGCTAGCCTGTTGGGTGATGAGGATCCTGCTGTGGCTGAATTGATGGCGAGGTCCATGATGAATCCAGCCATCCAGTGGCCTAAGGTGAGTCCTGACATTTGAGTTCTGGTTGAGTTCCCAAAACAGCGTACAGCAGATTTAAGGGGGTTCAAAACTGCCCGATGATGAGTCACTAGTGCACGAGAGGTAACACCTCATTGAGTGCCACTTCAAGACGGGACTGAGGACAGACTCCTAATGAACTTTCTCATCACTTTTCATTTGACCCCAGCCCCTTGTGACTAAACCCTGAATCCTATTTCAGGATCGTGTGATCTTCCACCGATTGGAACACATCTGTTTTTGTGTCGAGAAGGGAGAATGGCCACTAACTCGAAGACAACCTATGGTGGACTCACTGGAGAGCACACCGTCCGGGACACCGGTACCCACGAAGCCTGACACACCATTGGGAGACAGCAGCAGATGCGATACACCTGAATTATATGCTCAAGGTAAGCCACATCAGTTCACAAGTTTCAAGATATTCCTGCATTTTGGGTATGGTTCTCATCCTCTTATGGTAGTGATCTCTTCACAGTCTGTTCTCCTCTGATTTCCTCTCTCTATCTTTCAGGCGACGGTTTGAAGTTGAAGATACAGAAGAAGAGAAAGCGGAGGAAGAAAGATGAAATTGAGGCTGAGCGATCAGCGAGGCTGAAGGAGTTATACGGCATCCAGATGGACAGTGATAGTCAGCAGGACAGTTTGTCAGGGATGAGGGTAAGGTGGACAAGAATGTCCTCAAAGTGCCTGTCCAGATGTAGTGGTCACTTGGTCTGGTCTATTCCTTAACTTCTGAAACGGGGGCACTCAAAAACCAGAGGTGCAAGATTCCTCCTGGAAGTCTGCGTTATCATGTTAAAATTTGTTGATTATCCTCTATTCTTAGACCCTCATGTGCTTATTCGATATGTTGCAGACACCAACAGATAGCTTAACCAATGACACTAATGATGACACGGATAATGACCGGGGAGATGGATCCTTACCACGACTTGATAACCAACCTGCCATCGGACGGACGGTCACACCAATGTTCATGGTAAGTAACTTGGCCATGAAACAAAGTCAACCCAACTTAGACCGAATCTGTCCTTGCCATGCTGCCAGCTATCAGGCTGCTTTATTTGGCCAGCAGTGAGCTATCTTGATGGTTGGTATTGAATCTGTTGTGTACTTATTTCAGGGTGAGGGGCACAAAAAGCGAGGTCGAAAGAGGAAGATGGAAACTATGCCTGATGATCACACGGCGATGGTTGCAGCGGAAAAAGTTGCCCTCGCCATGGCTCAAGCCACGGCCAAGAAGAATATGACGGGGAGAGGGCATAAGTTGATCACTCTTCCACCTGGTGAGTGTTTAAATTACAAGCGCGGATCCAGGATTTTTGGCAGAGGGGGGTCAGGGCCGCCGAGGGCGGTCATTGCACGTGGGCGCTGAAGATACCTGTGCCGAAATCTAGAAGGCCGTAGACGCGATTTCCTGGCATCTCAGTATCAAAATAGAAGCTTTATTCTTGCGTTTTTGCTTATTGTCGCAAATTATTGCAGAAACAAAATTGGTGGTGGCGAGGGGTGGGTCATAACCCCAAAACCCCCCTCTGGATCTGCGCCTGAATTACCTCTCTGTGTCAACAACATCTTAAGCTCTGGTCACCTTCCTGACGATTATTGTGGTCCATTTCAGATGCAAGAATTCCCGTTGTGAATATCGAAGATGGTTCTCGCCTTTGCGGCGATGAGGCCCCAACGAGGTTGGAGCTGGAGGATTGGTTGGATAGTCACCCTGGCTACATGGTTGATCTTCCAGATGCAGAACCAGAGGTTCCGTTTGATCAGGTAAGCTTGATGAGGATTGCTGTTTCTGTGTCTTCACCGTTCTGTTCCTCTTTGTGTAACTTCGTGTTAAAGTATTTGGTGCTAAATTTACTCTTTGGTACTGATGATCAACTCCTGATGTTGAACTCACTGATAATCCTGCAGATTTACAGATCATACACCAAAATGACTAAGTATTACTTGTTTTTCCAGGAATTTTTCATAGATAAACGCAAGAAGCGGCGACCTCGTCTTGACCCAACCAAACTTGATCTTGAAAATCTGACAGGAGAGGAAAATGTCTCTGTGGTGAATAAACTGACTGGGAAAAGGGTAAGATTGAATTCTAGTTACCGTTATGTTCATTCGTGATATGCCTCCTGTTCTGTTTCCCTCGATCATCACTGGTCTGTACAAACTTAAGTGGCGATGAAATACTGTCCAACCACTGCTACACCGGACAGAGAGACGAGGCTTTTGGACATGTGGAATGTTGCATCCAGCAGAAAGATAATAAGAACCCTCTCTGTTCCAGATAACTGGTGCTAAAGCTCCTCCTCTGAAACATCTGGCTGAGTGGCTGACACAGAATCCCAACTTCTTCGTCGATCCTAAGTGGGCCCATTTGGTGAAAGAAAAGGTATGGCTTATATCACTGTTAAGGTATTCGAAATGCCAGTTAGGGTTCTCGCAACATGTTCATGTAGTTCAGTTCTTTCATGAAATCCACATCTGCTTGACTCCATGCATTACAAATGCATTTCATATTGAAGTACTTTATATTTTATACCTATCTTTCACGTTGTTCTCCTTCATTTCAGGGCAATCTTCCAGAATCCCTCCAATCTCGCATCTTACATCCATCAGAGAAACGCCGAGGGCGTCCACCCAACTCTAATCCAAAGAGTCCGTACCCCTCTGCTTCACAGATGAATGCCTTAGCGATGGCCAACTCGGCTCTAGGCAATCCTGGTCTGATGGCCAACCTGCCGAAACTGGGGATGGGAATTCCTTTTGGTGCTCTTCCAAACCTTGGTATGAATCCAATGTTCAATATGGCCGCGTTCGGTTTACCAATGACGACTGCTGGTCCGACGAAAACAACAAATTCAGAGTCCAAAAATGACAATTCTGATTCGGAGGAGAAGGCTACAGGCTCAGCAGCTGCATTCCCACTCATGTACAATCCAATGTTATACAACTCTATAATTGCTGCCCAGATGGGGAACTTTAGCTTACCTGCTAATATTCCGACTTCGTTTGCAACGCTAGCTCAAGCTCAGGCGCAGATGCTTAATGGAGCTGCTGCTGCTGCTGCTGCTGCCGCGGCAGCTGGTAAGAATAATTCTGATAGCGAGGACAATCCAGAGCAGATGGAAGCTCAAGATTTATCAATCAAGAAATCGAAGGATAGAAAGGAGCCAAAACCTGTCAAAGAAAAAAAGAAAATTGTGCAGAATGAGATTGAAGAAGGAGAGATTTTGAATCTAGCCACAAAGAAACGGTGTATTGAGCCGGAAGAAACGAAGGTTGTACCCACTGCCAGTAAATCTGATAGTGACTCTGAGTCAGATGACCAATCATAGCATTGATAACA
>NMRB01001889.1:126302-141889 GCA_002633025.1 Notospermus geniculatus | reverse complement strand
AAAATCGCGTCGATCATACATTCATTGAATATACATTGTACGGGGTCGATGTCACATTTCACAGTATGGTCGTTTAATTGATCACAGTGCCACTGTGCCTTTTTATCCGAGAAAGTCAAAACCACAGAACAACTTGTTATTTTCAATACAATTTTATTAACACGATTAACCCGTTCTGTTCCTAAAATGAAAAAAAATTCTACTCCTCATTTGGCATGTCGTCCAAAAAATCCGGATCAAAATCAACATCCAGTTCTTCGTTAGCCTTGAAGTCAAGTTCGTCCGGTTGGACTGCAGCGTTACCAGCTTGACCTGTCAAGCCACTCACACGCTGCGGTATTGACTTGGGAGACAGTACAGGCAAGGGTGGTAGTCTGCGTTCCGCCATTCGTTGCAGACCGGTTTCCATTTCTGCTGATTTGGGACATGTTTCCAGCTCACCGTAATGCCGCAGTCCGGGAAACGGTGGAAGATGCACCCGGGTTTATTGAACTGATCCCTGGCCGATGTACATCACTTGTGCAACCATTGGATTTAACCATAAGCGGGTTCTTTAAATAACGTAACATGCGCAGGAACTGTAAAACCTGGAAGATTGAAACTAACGATTTCGACGGTGTATCACCACAGATTTCCAGGGAAAATGTCATGAATATTATCAGTGCAGCTTTGGCATCAATACGTCAGAAGCGGTCAATACCGCACGGAGTGTGAGTGGCTTGGCAGGTCAAGCTGGTAACGCTGCAGTCCAACCAGACGAACTTGACTGAAGGGCTAAGGAAAAACTGGATTTTGATTTTGATCTGGACTTTATGGACGACATGCCAAATGAGGAATAGAATTTTTTTTCATTTTAGGAAGAGAATGGGTTAATGATGTTAATAAAATTGAATTGAAAATAACAACTTGTTCTGTGGTTTTGACGTTCTCCGATTATGAAGCACTATGATCAATTATTCGAGCTTCAGGTAACAAACGACCATACTGTGAAATGTGACATCGACCCCGTACAATGTATATTCAATGAATGTATGATCGGCGCGATTTTGCCATGAGCGGGATAATTCAGTCGATACAGTATATGACCCCTTGTATAACATAAAACTGTTTGGGTTCGGAGATTGTTTGGACTACTCGCAGGGTACTGATGGACGCCTCGTTTAAACACGGGCCATTGAACCACTTTTTAGCTCAGCTGACCAAAGGTCAGCGGAGCTATTCATATGACTAAATGGCTCAAAATGTGTGTGTGTGTGTCTGTCTGTGTGTGTGTCTGTTAAACTGGCACATTTTGCTATATTCCAGGGGCATGAAACTTGGTGGAGTGGTAGGCCCTAGGCAGGGCATGAAACAGCACAAAACATTTTTGCGATTTGACCTATATTAGGCCCTCCAGGGGGCATTTTCCGTAAAATGGAAAATCCCAATAACTCAGCCCAGAAGCAATATATCGAATAGATATTGATAGGGTATGGAGCTTGATTTTCGATACACCAAATGCGGTGGTAAGTAATTCGAAATTTGTTCTCCAGGGGGCGCTAGCTGACAAAATAGAAAACAGCAGTATTTAAATTTCCCCGCCAGTTACTTTGACGGATGTTGGATGCTCTTTTGTTCATGGAATGAGGAATCATGGGAAAGATACTTATGCTTGCAGAAAGTGAATCGAGACGAAAAATATACCTATTATAATCGCATAAAATCCCTATGATCAGACACAATCGCCTTATGAAATCATACGAGAGTGGTATTTTAGAGCATTATCAATCAATAGCTGAAAGTACTTTGCACCAAAACTACAGGACTGGGTTCAAAATATGACGATATATATTAGGAAAAATTCATAATAATCGAACCGAGCAGACGATCTCGGCTTCATGCACGTCATTCCAAGTCTTCGTCTGGGGCTGCTTTCATAGCGTGTTGTCTGAAAAATTGCCAACATTTCACATATTTTGATTATTTAAAAGTAAACGTACTTAGTCTGATTGAGACCATTAACGATGAACTGACAGGAAAATTTTAGTGGAATCCGCCGATATCGGTGGTACCTCGCTTTTCACGGCTAGATCTCTTATCGGCTTCATTCGTCATTTGGCTGTTTTTGTAGCGCATGACAATAAAAATTCCTTATATTTCACATATTTAGAGAGCTCGATATGTCTTTAGTTTGATAGGGGCTATCAACGACGAAGGGATAGAGAATTCTTGCTTAATGCCCCAGTCACATTTCCACCGATTCTGCAAAGGATGTGTTTGCGACGCCCGAACGGGCTGAAAAATAGGGAAAATGACGGGTTGCTGGCCGATCGCCCGAGGGCATCTACCGGTGTCCTGAGCTCGGTAGCGCGCCGCTAGGGTGATCGGAAGAAAATAACTCAGAGTTATATTCTTGCGGCGAGTACCGGCTGAAACCCAGCTCGCTAGGGGATCCTTCATAATCCTTGACCCGCCCGTCGGGCTCCCACCAGCCACCCGTCAGCCCCCCGCCAGGCACCGAGTAGATCGGAGACGATTTTTGGCTGTCACCCAGAGCCCTGATATCCTCCGGACACTGGTCGAAGTCCAACAGGTATCCCGCCAGCCACCCACAGGTTAGACTCCATATGCAGTCGTCTCATACCGTTTCCCGCCATTTCAACGACTGCACCATTTGGCATCAAAAGTCAGGTTTGGTTGCCAGATGGCGCTGTAAGATACTGACGAATCAGAGATCGAATCGGACCATATCCAGGCAAATCCTTAAGACGTTTCCTGATTCGTTGTAGCAGCCCACGTGACCAAGCAATGCATTCGGTTTTTCACAATCGCATTTGTACGCTGTTGTTTTCCCCAGTTACACAGGTGCCGAACACCCGATGTAAGCTGATCGGTGATTGGCCATTCGCGAAGTGAAAATATTCCCACTTGGGTAGTGGCACCTGGCGGCGAAACATGACATTTCTGGCTATTTGTGGCAGACGTTAGTGGCGCAGCGATTTGAAAGAGGTGCGGCACTACGGCTGCCCCGGGAGACTACCCACAGGTGCGCGACCGAGTCCCCTCGGATGTCCGGCCGATCTACAAAATCACCCGATTGCCGGACGGACAGCGGACCGCTACCCGCTGGGACATAGGTGGGGACTGGACGGTATCTGCCAACCATTTTTCAAGTCGTCGGAACAAAATCCGACAGACATCGGCCGATTACTGGCCAGTGTCCCACGGGGGGCGCCCGTCGAAAACCATCTTATTCAAGGATATGTGAAAGATATGTGGGAAAATCCGTCCCAGACCGCAACGTCGCAAAAAACGGCCGATGTCAAGATATCCTCCGGCGGCTATTGCATTTGTGACTCAGGTATTAATCACATAAGTTCAAGATGCACTCTCGCTAGGTCCACAACGGCAACGGCGGCGACAGTCATAGATTTTCTCTTATTTTGTTTACATAAACCGAGGAGAGACCAATTCTGTCTCGGCCGCGGCTTATCCTTCCTCAAGGAAGTTCATGTTGAACTGTCAGAGACAGTCAACAACAAACAACATTTTCTATTGAATGGCAAGATACTATTGAATGGCAGACAACATCGCCGATCGCCAGATAATTATGCCCTTTCTCACTTCATCCACCATAGTGACTCGGTTCTCGGCTATTAACTCCTTCCCACCCAATGGGTCTCAAAAGACATCTACACCTACAATTCACCAAGAATTGCTGGCCTGTTATCTGGTATTAACCCATTCTCACCAGGTAGGTCTAATACGACATCTATCTCGACTCATACATGTAAGTGGTATATTAACCCCTTCCCACCCGATGTGAGGTCCGTGGCTTCAAGTCCGGTGGGAAGCTAGTAGCGGGTACTTGAAGACCAGTTGAGCCAAGGTAGTTATGTTTGGCATCAAACTAAAAGCTAATGAAGTGTAGGTTTGAAGTGACATACTTCCATGACCTAGTGACCTACTTAAAGACTAGTCGGACCAAGGTAGTCATATTTGGTATCAAACTAAAGGTAATGAAGTGTAGGTTTGAACTAACCTACTTCCATGACCTACTGACCTACTTAAAGACCAGTTGAGCCAAGGTTTGGTATCAAACTGAAGGTAATGAAGTGTAGGTTTGAACTGACCTACTTCCATGACCTAGTGACCTACTTAAAGGCTAGTTGAACCAAGGTAGTCATGTTTGGTATCAAACTAAAGGTAATGGGGTGTAGGCCTAGGTTTGAAGTGACATATTTCCATGACCTAGTGACCTACATAAAGACTAGTTGGACCAACGTAGTCATGTTTGGTATCAAACTAAAGGTATGGGGGGTAGGTTTGAAGTGACATACTTCCATGACCTAGTGACCTACTTAAAGACTAGTTCGACCAAGGTAGTCATGTTTGGTATCAAACTAATGCTAATGAAGTGTAGGTTTGAACTGACCTATTTTCATGAGCTACTGACCTACGTAAAGACCATTTGAGCCAAGGCAGTCATGTTTGGTATCAAACTAAAGTAAATGAAATGTAGGTTTGAACTGACCTACTTCCATTCCATAACTTGAGATCTTCGATATTTGCTTGCTCGCCATTAAAAGGTGAGATATTCGTACTTGTCTCACTTTTCCCCTGTCAACCTCTTGAGTTGCCAAGTCATAGTCAGCTGAGCGCAAGGCCCATGGGCCTCTTGTTTGAAGATGGGGATTTGGCCTAGTGGTTTAAGGCGTGCTACCCCTTAGTGCTGGCGATTGATGCTCATGCGAGGGTCTGTGGGTTCGAATCTGGTAGGAAGCAATGTCTTTCACCTTAGAAACCCGATTTCTATTTCATATCATAAGAATTATTGTTACAGAGCGCTGAAGTTTATACACGGGCGGCCCAAAGAACGACAAACAGATATACCGGTACTTCCACTATCCCAGAGCCCAAACAGAGCTGATAGTAATGGATGGAAAATCTTTCTTGTAGAAGAAAGATGACACCAAAAATATCCCCGGTTCGAGCTCTAGACACGGATTTTGTAAAGCAAACATTCTTGGCCTATCCAATTGCAGAAATCGGCCAAAACTCCTTTTCGTGTTTGGAAAATAAATATCATTTCATTTATATTTCATTGTCACTTATTCCTTTATCTACCATGACGAAAGTTGCAATGTTGATGAACAAGTTACTTCATCCATTGCCGCTTATTCCGTAATATTTGCAATGACACGACCGTTTGAAGAGGATTTTATTCTCAATTTTAATGAGCTGTGAGGTCCCATGCGCTGCTGACACCAAGCGGTAACAACTGGAAATAAGGCGCCAGGCCCTTCCTCTTTATACCTATTTAGTTAATAGCATGAACTTACAATAGGCCGTAAATCCATGTGTACGCCCATACCAAAGTTTCATCCCATTTTTGGGACAGTAGAAGACTATCTTAAAAAATCGTTCTGTAGTGGTATACAGGGATCTCTCACTAAGCTAAAGTCGATTGCTTCATGAAGAATCAGTTTGCGAATATTTCTAATTATCGGCACCCGTTTCGAGTAGGCCTACACAATGAAATACAATACAACGTACCTCCCANACGTACAGCCAATCAGCATGCCGGACTGGAAAGAAAACGAAATGCATGCCGGGAGTTTCCCCAAGTGAGCGACTCGCCGAGTCGCTCACTTCGGCCAGGCTCGAGGAAGCCTTGGCAGCCTGCCAAATACCTTACCGAACGCTCTCCCGCTTCCCCGAGCCTCCCCGAGGAAGCTTTCCGAACACGCTACTTGTGAACTTCTAATTTTGTGCTCGCGTTTTTCGACCTCAAACCGCACACTAACCACAACGTGTGCCATATATGGTCATCGCGCTACACGAGAAAGACATGTACACGAAGCATTACGCTCAAACGCTCGTGGAGTAGGCCTAGCAGCACGCTGTTGGTCAACACGGCCATTTCATCCATTGCCGCTTACCCTGTTACATTTGCAATGACAACGAAGTAATGTTACGATCCAAATAAATAAATAAACAGCTCGAACTCCCAGTTTGTAAAACATAAATTTTCTCTGGCTTTGATCGACGACTTCTGAATCACCGACAACCGATATGGAGAGGGCCGCGGCGGCGGCCCGAGTGGAATCGGTTACAGGTGATACAGCTACGCCAATGGACCGTCCGCCGGCCGACACTGATACAAATTACAAGTTAGTGGCAACTCGCATATTTACATTTTTAGGTATATTTACATTTAACAAACATTGCACAACACATAAGTCTATCATTAAAACTGATTGGACAACCACGTCAATGTCAGTCCACAATTCCCCAGTACGATATGTATTTGAAAGCGGAATGATGCTGTTTACTCAAAAAAAAACATTGCTCGTCCATGCCCACATCGCACATCCGGTGGTCGCACATGCACCACAACACAGTCCGACCCACATAAATTCCTGGGGATGGGAAACCAACGTATGTCTGCACTCTGAAAGAAAATTCCCATGGTGATGACCTAATTTTGGTAAGATGGTTGCTGGTGAAACTACTTTCGCAACACAGCAGCAGCGAAAGAAAGATCGATGGAAGTGACGCCTATTGGCCGCCAGTGTAACTACACCGCGCTAAACTTCGTCATGAGATCGTATGAAATTAATATTAATGAGGGCCGTGCGTATCGGCAAATCTATAGGGCTGTTCTTACGCATGCACTGTGATTTGCTCCACAAACATATCTCAGGTATGGTGACATGTAATTTGCTGTAAGCAAATTCAACACTGACCTCCCCACTCTGCACTTCCCATTCTTGTAACTTCCACAAGACCATCTCCCAAACCTCCCGACTTCCCAAACTCCCATTTAGACGACTTCCACAGGACCACCTCCCAAACCTCCCGACTTCCCAACCTCCCTCAGCTTACTTCCACACTATCATTACCTCCCAAACCTCCCGACATCCCAACCTCCCAATCTGCCAATTTCCACAGTAGGGCCTGTTACAACCATATTTTTTGTAGCCCCGCCACTATTTGTAGCTGATACGGAGTAACCGTATTTGTAACCGACTTCGCCGCTATTTGTAGCCGACCAGAGCTGACATCTTACAGCTAACCACGTGAACATTTATCATTGAAAACTTGTGAATTGAATACGTGTGCACCGTAGCCTACCAACTCTGGAAGAGTGTCAACCTGGAAAGCTGCCCGCCAACTTTTTTATTCCAACGCTTAATATAAAGTTGCAAGTGGATGACTTATTAGTCCAGTGCCTTGGTCCAGTGTTATAGATCGTGCAGTGATGGCCTAATAGACAAAAGGTTTGTATTAGAGCTACTGTTTTAATTGTTTTAACTGTGCTCCCATCCTTTGGCAATACGCGTCACAATTTACTGCCTTTCTCTGAATCTCTCCTGTCAACAGATGGATAACGTAAGAAATAATAATAAATGTATCAGCTTCAATCTCGTATATACTAGAACCACTGACTGGTGAACCACCGGCGTTAGCGGCTTTGTCCACAACACATTCAGGTGGGCCAAACAAAGTCGCGCCCGAAATTTGGCTGCCCTGCCAACTGAGAGGTGCCGAAACTTCAGGTCGGACAGGACTGGGGGCAGATTCCTTTAGGTTTTCAGAAACGGGACAAGGGAGATCACCTTCATTGTTATCATTATCACTCCTCACAGAAAGGGGTATTCCGTGTGTACGGAACACCCCTACTAAAAATGTGTCTGAGGTGGATGAAAGGTGTTCAAAGGTGTTTTAGGGTGTTTATGTGGTGTGCCAATGGTGTTCTATGGTGATTTAGGGGTGTGCTGTGGTGGGACCATGGATGTCCTATGGTGGAACAAGTGGTGTCACGGGTGTTCAGGGGTATCCAATGGTGGATGTAATGGGCCACCACAGGACACCTGAGACCACCACAGAACACCACTGACTGTACCACCTCATAGATATGGGGCACCACAGGGCACCTCAGACCACCACAGAACACCACTGACTGTACCACCACATAGACATGGGGCACCACAGGACACTGCTGACCACCATAGAACAGCACTGAGTGTACCACCTCATAGATATGGGGCACCACAGGACACCTCAGACCACCATAGAACACCACTGACTGTACCACCACATAGATGTTGGGCACCACAGGACACCACTGTACATCCTCAGGAAAGCTTCCTTAGTTGCAAACTGTGTGGAAATTATGAAAGCACTCCAAAATGTTCCCAAATTATATGAAAAACATCTTTTCTCGCACGTTTAATAACGTTTTAATAAAAGATAATCATAAGATATCATAATTCAGAAGGTGAGAATGAAAAAGCCTTGTAAAAAAACTTTCTCCATTGATAAAAAATCCTGGACTTGAATATTCTGNTAATTTTGACTAAAAACCAAATTAATGTTAAAACGTAAAATATACACATCCAGAGCAGTCTCTTCACCTGTCAAAATCCTTACAAGTCTTGATAACTTCACTGTTTTCAAGCATTTTTATGAGGTACAAGGGGTACTCTCCTTGGTGTCCTCGGAAGTAAAAGAATACTTCCAAAGGGCACATATTCCCTCAATCCTTCGAACACTCCATTAGTCCATATGTCCCACCACAAACGGACACCCTATAATGTCCCACCACACACGGACACCTCACAAGGACACCTCTGAGTCTGTGAGGTGGGACTGTTTCATTTTACCCATTGGGACACCGCTGAGTCACCATTGGGACACCATTGGAAGCACCCAAGAAACACCCTGTCATCCTGTGTGGTGTTTTCTTGGGTGTCCCTGCGGTATTCCTGAAGGGTGTTTCTAGGGTGAATTCATGAATATTTTTAGTAGGGACATTCTCCATCGCCCTAATTACATGGTCTGCATCAGTTTTCTTAAGATGGACTACTTCCGGCCAGCGAGAATAATAGTCCGCGATAATAAGTGACTTATTACCATCGGAAACTTCCAGCAAGTCTATCGCTAGCTGTAGCCAGGGCCCTTCAGGTAGCTCTGCCGGTTTTAGAGGCTCAGGTCTGGAGCGGCGTGGTGTAGTGGTTAGCGAGACGGACTTCTGATCAGAAGGTCCCGGGTTCGATTCCCAGTCCTGACCAAGAAAAAAAAACACGCTCGCTTGTGACCTTGAGCAAGTCACTTTGCCTCACTTGCTTCACCCCACCCATGTGTAAAAGGGGTACCTGGCTGGTAGTGGTGGTCTATGTGAATGTTAGTCCAAGAGCGCTAAATCGGCTGCCGGGACTGTAATGTTAGTAATACTCCCCGGGGAGTGGAGAAAGTTAATTGGAATGAACAGACCTATAGCTGGGGGTAATAATGTAAAGCGCATTGAGCAGGTCAACTGGAAATGCGCTATATAAGAACTAACATTATTATTATTATTATTATTATTATTAGGTCTGGGCCTAGCCCCTACCAACTGACAGTGACTGACAAGCCTTTATTAAGGCCTCAACATCTTTGTCCATTTCCGGCCACCACACTTTGTCACGCAATCTGGCCTTTGTTCGCACTATGCCCTGGTGCCCTTCATGAGCTAGGGTCCAGCGAGAATAATAGTCCGCGATAATAAGTGACTTATTACCATCGGAAACTTCCAGCAAGTCTATCGCTAGCTGTAGCCAGGGCCCTTCAGGTAGCTCTGCCGGTTTTAGAGGCTCAGGTCTGGGCCTAGCCCCTACCAACTGACATGACTGACAAGCCTTTATTAAGGCCTCAACATCTTTGTCCATTTCCGGCCACCACACTTTGTCACGCAATCTGGCCTTTGTTCGCACTATGCCCTGGTGCCCTTCATGAGCTAGGGTCAGCACACGCTTTCTTAGTGTGGTGGGAATGACAATTCGAGATCCACGCATTACCAGTTTCCCATAAACCCACAGTTCATTTTTAACTGCTCTGTACCATGGCTCATTGAATGTAGACCAATTATCCTCGGCAATGCACCTGGATACAGCTTGCAAGCTCTCATCCTTGCTGGACTCAATTTCCACTTCATGTGGTGTTAAAGCTGAAGGTGTGGTGTAAAAATTCTTGCCATCACATCAATTTTATATGGGGCCTAGGTCTATTTTTATCTTAGTTCAAAGGTCAGTTCAGTCACATGATCCGCTGTGTAGCCTACCTGAATTCCGTTCTGTTGGACTTGGTTCTAACCTTTATGAGCTCTCTTTAAAGTAAGTGTGTACTGGTATCCCTTTTACGTTATTATGGTTTCCGATCTCAAGATCAGAAACCATATTGTGTTTGGTCATGGTGTCTGTCTGTCTGTCTGTTCAGTCTGTCACACTTGTAACTTTGTTCCTGTAAGAGCTACAGACCTGGAAATGTGACCTACCCCCAAGTTTCATGACCTGAGCTACAAGACGGAATGAAAATTTCAGGTCTCCGATACCTGGTTCATGGTGAAATCGATATATCAAAAGTTGAGATTTTGTCTGTCACACTTTTGTTTCTTGATAGAAGCCTGAATTAACCATCCCCTCCATAGGTTTAATCAAGGATCCTGTTCCAGTTACGCAATACTTCTCAAGGTCAGAGGTCAAGGTCACGGCCAACTGTCACAGATAACATGATATAACTAAGAACCTGGTTATGGTGGAAGCCTAAAACCTTCACCTACACCATGGTTATCAAGGATGACCTTTCGAATTACGCAATGACTTTTAAGGTCAGAGGTCAAGGTCACAGTCAAACAGTTCTAAAATGCAAATCTAATCAGAATTTCAGGGGAAAACTAATTAGAAGCCAGCATCAACCATCCCCTGTAGGTTCAATCAGATCCCTGTTCCAGTTACGCAATACTTCTAAAGGTCACAGGTCAAGGTCATATAGTTACTTAGCTCTAGAGTAGTAAACTTCTCATCGGAAACCATTGACATCGCTCCGATGTCCTTTTCTTGTTACTAGCAAGTTTCTCTAACGTTGGTCTAAATTTAAGAGATCTTTGCAGTTAGGTTGCCTCACGCACAGTTTGTATTTCCCGGGAGTTATGCACTGCGACCTTTGACTTTGGGCATGGCCGTTGCTATGCCAATGTACACTCGTAATGTGTTATGTATTGCTCTATGCTACAATGGTAAAATCTGTCTGCTGTACATCATGTACTAGGCCTCTGTGACCTTGGTCTACTTCGCGATCTTCGGTCCGCGACTTCTCATGTTAATATTTTTGGAACTACTCTGTCATGTCTGTATATTTCATTACCGCTGGTGTCATTCAGTTCAGATAAGTTGTAATTTTTACCTCATCTCCGTCATAAGACGTGACGCCTGGTCTGCTTGTGGCAATTTGCGAAACTTTTGTGGAATCTTTCGGGCCGTGCCGCCCGCCATGTTTGACACCCGCTGTCTCACGCTACGGCCGCGGTGAACGCGTGCGATTCTCAAGTCAATTTCTAGACTAATAAAAATAGCCTGGTCGTGTTACTTACGTATATGAAAGTAGAAAACTTTACCTTTCCGATAGTGTTAGGCTTACCTTTGTGAAAAATCTAAAAGTATTAGAAATTAACCTTGGTTGTGGTGAGCCTTGGACCGACTTCGCCGTAACCATTGGCGACCGTTGTCAACTTCATTGTGTTTCGTTTCGGCACCACTTTCGTATGAGTGACTCTCAGTAAATGTCTCGGCCACTGGGGTTAATCTTTATATTTTGCGACCAAACCTTTGTGGATGTTTCTTGGATCTATTATCTAAATTTCTCCTTAATTGTCCAGCGGCCACCTTTGGGGCTTGGTCGCTATTCTTTCCTTAATTGCTTGTTTGCCCTGTCTACACAGGCTTTATAGTTCTACATTCGGGTTTCAGCTCAGTCTTTTCTAGAGTTTCAGTTTGTAAAGTTCCACTTGAAAAAGACCCCGGTTGGGGTCGAAAATTCGTGAATTCTGGAGATTGACTTCTTGTTTATTATCATTTAGCGTGTCAATTTTGTGCTTTTTGTACCTTAAATTTTGACCGTGGGGTTTTTCGATATCTGTTGTGGTTCTCAAGTTATAGCGTGTTGAATTCGGGGTGCGTATTCTAGGCCTGTAAAAACTCTGAAAATCCTGCGTCGTGATTGGTCGTTTCGGGGTACCGCAATGAATTGTGGGTACGTCATTTTTGTATAAATACCGCGTCGCGCGGGACGTTTGATTCATTCATTTATCTGACATCAACAGGTGCGTTTCGTAGTAGAGAAGTACTATTAGTCCCGTGGCCCCGGTTAGCTATGGTGGTGACGTCATCACTTTCTCCGAGCATAGGCGTATCGTTGTAATACATACTGTATAATATGACTTATCCGGCCACCACGGCCAACCTGCGAACCACGCGAATTATTGACTATACACGATCCAGAATTATTGAACCGGTGCTTTTGTAGTGGTTTACCATGTAGCCTTCTGGCGGTGTTAAGATAAAGTATGCTTTCGCTGCTTTAAGAGAGAAAAAGCAACGTTCTCTCTTAAAAGCAGCGAAAGCATGTACAACTGTCTAAGATATTATGCATTTAAGAATTGGGGGCGAAACGCACAAACTGTCCCGTGTCGTGTGTGGCGAGTCATCAGTTCAGGCAGCAGTTTGAGTTGAGGCACTGCTGCCCACCAGACCGTGCAACACGGACGGGCCCCAACATTAACAACACATTGCATAATAAGTAAATATTATTTCACTGTAGCCTGGGCTATTTACCGACACAGATTATCCACACAGATTACGTGGAAAATGGGAATCCCTTCGCCATACCACGATATAAGTACACCTCGCGACCTGTGTATTTTGAACTTCACATGAGGTACGACAATGATGTGTGAAACGGCCGAGTAGAGTGGGCTATACTAACTCATGAACTTCGTTTTCGAAAGCGATTATCAGCTGATTATCAGACTGGTACAGCCAGCCCCAAGCGGAGGGATCGGGTAACTCTAAGCGATTATGACGCCATCAGTAACGTCACATATTCAGCGAGCGAAATGGGCTAAATTCGTTTTCGTGCAGTTTCGTCCCTGAGAATAATGACAAACAAGATGGTGTCCAAAACATTGCTTTATTGAAGCACATGTTGACTTGGGCGTGCCAATCATTTCCCTTGGTGATGACATAAAACACCACAGCGAAACATATAGCATTACAGGCCTATGGAATAAGCTACGCATGCCCAGTAGATCTTGCGCATGCCCAGTAGATCTTGCGCATGCCCATTAGTTGGTCGGAGAAGGGCCGGCGGTCAAAGGTAGAATCAATTTCTCATGTTAACCCACCTCGTGCATTGTGTTGCTAATGATAGTTGATATTACGCTCCACCCCAATCCGCTGGTTGGACGAAAGTTGGAAGACAGAGAAGGCACAAAGGCCTTGTGTCACTCGTACACAATACGCCGGACTGAGCCTATGAATAATGATTGATGTGGGATTGGCCAGCGTAATTTTGTCATCGCCGAGTTCACACAAAAACCGACAGCTTTTTTGCTAGGCAATGGATGCATTTGGCAATGGCTTCAGTGCATAGTTACTAAGTATAGCTATGCTCACAACAAAGTTGAAGTTGCTGTCGCGCGGATACCAGAAGTAATGCTTGATTGAAATAAAAACCTCCTTATTGGGACCAGGCCACTGAGAATGTATAATGTATAATGATTTAAAAGATTCCTTTGTCAAGAAACGTTTGTGGGTCTGATAGAAAAATACTTGTTTTATCCCTTCGAAGACAACGCCGTTTGTGGCACGCCTCGATGTCCGTAACACTAACACCAGCACTACCGAGAGATTTTAGGATATATTTGACAATTTGTTCGCATTCTTATACAGAGTCTGGGCTAATTTATAGACGCACAATGCATTGCATCAAAGATGGCTGCACCCATGGCTGGTTTTTACACATTACGTGTTTCGGTGTGCAAAGTTTCAGGCGAATTTTCCTGTCCAAGGCGAAAATGATTGCTGTGAAACGCATACGTAATTAGCAAGCTTCGCTGATTTGCCGCTACGCGGCGGTTGGCTTCCTTGCGTCCAGGCCAAGTTATGAAAGGCCTAGTCAAGGCTACATGTTCAATGGAAATCTTCTTGCGCCTGGTGAGCATCGTAATGGATATCCCGCGGTGAGGGTCAGTTTCACTTTTGTCAAAATGAATTGACCAGTACGATTTGTAAATGGTGTCAATTAAACCTAGGCCTACTGTGGAATAAAACTGCGGTCTGCCGTTGAAAAGAAACTCACAAGTGATGTGTAACCCTGACTAGGCCTTGAATAACTTGGCCTGGAACGTGTATAGTCAATAATTCCCGTGGTTCGCAGGTTGGCCGCGGTGGCCGGATAAGTCATATTATACAGTATGTCATCTACATTGACGTAAAAAGGATCTAATATTTGTTCTGTCTCATCTGTGAGTTGGATACAACTCAAATAGTTTGACATCTTAGTGCGGTACAGTGGAAGAAAGGAAGTTGACTGTCATGTATTCTGATCTTATGGAAGTTTTTATAATAAATTGTTATACTTAATATTTTAATCAGTCTTAGTTGTTCATAGTAGTTGTTCACGAATCCTACCTTGTGGCGTACCCTCCGGAAGTACCTTACATAAGAGAACCAAAAACGCTACAAATTGGTGGCAGCGGTGGGATTTAACTACTATGACGCTAAGATTATATGATTATGGTTCGACCCGTTGAAGAAATCGAAGATCTTGAAGCAGTTGAGAATGATAATTGAATACATTGACGACATTTGTGCATGTTGTAACGATCTTTGGGAGCTTTATACTGACGCTGGTTTGCCATTCAGGGGTGGTGTTCCCGAAGCCATCTTTAGTGTAACGAATCCCTTACAGCTTCGTTAGCCCATCGTAGAATACGCGACGCTGTTCCCGAAAGGCTCGTTATGGTTAACGCATTCGTTATTTTAAAGAGAGGGTCAGAGCTATCGTTTGGTCATCGTTAAAAATAAAGATATTGGAATAGCTGTGCCCGGTGTGGGTAATCAGTGCATTACGGGTATAATAGGCCTAATTATGTAATGGTACAAGTACTTTAGCCTCTCAGGGATTTCACTTATGCAATGTTGGTCTAAGCAATGCATAAAAAGATCTTGTTCTGTTGTGCTGCAAGTGTAAATGTGAATGCAGGACGTGTAAAATGGGAGTAAGGATATTTTGACAGTCATTTTTTGACAGTCAGCAGTCAACAGTCATTTTTTGTGAAATAGGCCTCTATGGTGGCCCATTGGAGTAGTATAGTTTGGGATGAAAGTATTAGGCCTACCCAACATCAGAAACAAAGAAATAAAAGGAACAGTTGGGAAAAAAATCTCTGAATATGACTATTCAATCCTGCTGACTGTTGACTGTTGAAAAAATGACTGTCGAAATATCCTTACTCGTAAAATGGTGCTGCCTATTTACTCGTGCATAACAGGCAAAATCGACCGGACCGACGGAGGCAGTGAAAATGTGAAATGGAGATATGTTGTCAGAGGAGACCCTCTGGAAAACCAGACTGTAATGTCTGAAATGCCTCCCCTATGCCAATGCCCGCTACAATGCTTCAATGTCTGGCGGACACTGAAATACAGAAAGAAATGTTGATCAGTGCCTCCCCATATTGTCGGGTCGCGGCTTATTTCGTCAGTCTTTTGTTGGGGGGGGGGGGG